>LUGF01009026.1:1171-35191 GCA_001625245.1 Calycopis cecrops
ATGTGGTAAGGTATACTATAAGGTAACATATGACAGATACCACATTTTAGGATTAGTACCCTCCTCCCAGGCTGTGTACCTGGCTACTGTGGCTTCTATTTTTGTAAATTCATAAATTGTATTGTATTATATCATTTATAATATGGCAATGTATTTGTATTCTTATATTTTTTACTTTTACATATCATCACAACATGAGGCCCGCTGAGTTTGTTTCGCCGGTTCTTCTCAGGACAGGGCTAGGCTTGAACCGTTGGTAGATTGAATTGTTGACGTTCAAAATGTAATTCCTGTAATTCTATTTTGAATAAAAACTTCTTCATTTTCATAGTAGCCGAATTGAGCAGGCACGTATAAGGAGGTTCGTCACTCTCACAACACCACCGTAAAAGTGTAGATATGCCGTCG
Organism: Calycopis cecrops; assembly: GCA_001625245.1. Classification (NCBI taxonomy): domain Eukaryota; kingdom Metazoa; phylum Arthropoda; class Insecta; order Lepidoptera; family Lycaenidae; genus Calycopis; species Calycopis cecrops. The sequence goes on from LUGF01009026.1 coordinate 1,580, forward strand.
CGTTTTGTGCGATTTGTAAGTAGCTGTGGGTCAATGGGACGGATGGGGTGAAGGAACAGAAAGAGTTCCACCACTTCAAGTTACAAATGGAGGCACCATTCATGAGCTATTTCGGCGAAGCGCTCAGTGGCTCCTTTAAGTATATACGAAAAAGATTCTGAAACGTGTTCTGAACTCAATTAAAACAAAAATAAAAAAAATATCACGCTAAAACTACTCAACTCAAATTGGTTACAATGTCGGCAATAGATGATAAACGTACGTGACGACATAAAAGAAATTTAACGAGTCCCTAATAAGATCAGTGCGACGCTCAAAGAAAATGCTTGCTCAGTTTCATTTCATGAGACTTTACCATTAACGAAGTCAAGGGAACCGAATTGGTAACTGATAAGATGCTGGTCGCTGATCATAATATGGATACGCCCACTGATGTTACAAAATTATGCTTTGCTTAGAACATGGATATTCCAAAAGTGTATAAACAACTAGCAGCATCTCGCGGTTTCACCTCCCTAACTTCTTTCCTATTGGTCGTAACGTACGACATACGGCGTTACGTGATATAGGTACTACTATAATATGTCACGTGCGCCTTCCCTAAAATATCATCTACCACTGTAATATTTTATTCGGAATAGTAGTTCTTGATTAATGTGCATTCAAATTAATAGACTCTTCAGTTTTATAACGTTAGTAAAGATGTAGATTTTAATTATTTGTATATCCATACTGAAGTAATTTTTTTTACATTTGAGGTAAGCAATTCTTGTAGTTTTTGAAGTACCCTTGGTTCAAAGTGATTTTTTCCTCTTGGTTTCGTGTCACTAGTTGCGCATCTGCAGAACGTCAGATTTACCCAGCTAAGACTGTGCCACAGCTGTAGCAGCTTCTTTATCAATGCTCCTCGCATTTGTAAAAATAGGCAAAGCTTCGTGTCGTTTATCCTTAACCTAATCAATGAAAATATTATACTTTACAATTGACTATATTATAACATAATTAATAAATGCTAACATATATATGTTTTACTGTGTGTATACCGTTATATAGTTAAAATGAATCCCAAATCCGTGAGTCGGTTTCGCATAGAGCGTCAGTGTGTATATTCGGTACGTTCAAGGTACTTACGAGCTTTCGTTTTTCTAAGTCTAAGGCCATACATTCTGTGGCCAAAATATGTATTTTATCATCAAATCTGCTGTGTATCAATATTAAGGAATTGATCGTATGAATTTATAGTTGAATATTAAATAATACGACTAGTACACACACATTTATGTAAATTTGCCTCATAATATCTTCAGACTGTTATCATAAAGCGTAAAATCATTATATCATTATTTACATACAGAAAATCGTTTTTATGTTATAAAACTTATGAGTTTCACACTTATTTTTCTATAAGAAATTTCTTATCAAAATCACGACAAGTACAAAATTAAGTCGTATCCTTATTAATCTCATGTTGGAACACTTCATTAGGAATGTACTCAAATATAAGTATACCGTGGAGTGACTCCACATAGATGTAGAATAAATAATTTATTTTATTATACCTCCTCCTGATATTGTATAGATAAGCAGAAAATCTATCATATTGTTAACACACCCTATAAATTAATTTATTACGTATTAGGCATATGTAGTCTTCAATAGTTCACAATCAAAAATATTAGATGGCCTATAGTGCTGAGTACGGCAACTAAAACAATCGGTCTTCGGTATGGTTAGATAACAGAATGCTTATTTAATAATAGTTATAGGTGTCGTTAATAGTAACGAGAATGTTATGACATGTCTTTTTTACTAACTAGCCTTTCAAACTCTTATTTTAAAACTGGCTGGTGCCTGCGACTTGGTTGCCGGTATTATATTCAGGCCGATATTATAATCAGTGATTTGTTATAGTTTTCTTGCAGTGTTCCGAAATTCCGATGTCCCGTAGGAATGAGATAGTTTATCGCAAAAAAAAGTGTTTTTGATGTTGACCAGGCTTAGTAGGTATCTATACACCACAAAAAGTTTCATTCGAATCCGTCCCATAGTTGCGGAGATTAGTCCGGACAGACAAAAGACGGTCAAACGGACAAACAGACAAAACTAGCACAGGTTGATAAACACAGAAAAACATCATATCAAATTCATGATATCTGCCATTTCTAAAGTGAGAAAAAAGAATAAGGAAAAAATAAACATATTTCAGACAAAATCAACCAAGAACTGATATTTAAGAATGAAAAAACAATAAGCACTATAATTTTGCCAATTGGCATATAACCACCTGAGCCAGGGGGGAGATACCTCGCCTGTACCTCTACCTGGAACAGGAAGGGGCAAACCTCTCACCCAGGTTCTGAGACAGCGGGGGGGAAAACCTCGCACCTAGGTTCTAAAACATGGGGGGAGGCTAATCTAAATTTATGTAGTACTTACTCATAGTATGTAGGAAGTAGTAGGAGATTAAGGGAATCCTGGTAGGGGCAGCTGCCTCCACCTGCGGCCTGTTCCTATGAGCCCGGGTGGCCTCTAAACCTATGTCGAATATACTTACATATTTATAACATTGTACCTATTATAAGAATTGCTATAAAAATATTTATCAGTGAGAATGAAATACGATGTCTCTGTGCAGTGGACTCTGTAAGTTATCAGCTAAAAGGATTACTTACAGTCGCCGACGACGAATGTTGACATTGTAATAAAATAGGGTTGCAAGTTCATAAAAATATTACTGTGCTAATAACATTTAAATAGCAAGCCTACGAGAAACACATTTCTCACTTGATAGTAATAAATCTTTTTAAGGCTGCGGGCCTTATTAGTTGGACCATCTGGTGTATTTACATTCAAAATACACAACAGCACAGGTAGTTTTTTTTTTAATATAGTATAAGGGGGGCAAACGACCAGTCGGGGTCATTTTCATGACTGCCGACGCCCATAGACATCCGCATAGAGGCTATACGGTTGCGCTGCCCTTTTGTCCTTTCACCTCCAAGGGCCACCGGCTACTTACACACCGCATGAAACGCGACAGCACAGCTGTCACTTTACGCCGGTCTCGTGTAAGCGAGCCGTAGGGTAGACTGGGTACGGTTGTGACAATTTTCAAATGATTGCCTATAACTTTTAAATTATGCTATTAATCTGAACAAAAAATGTATTCTAATGAAGTTTATTCATTGCTTAACGTATAAACATGAAAGTTATATGTCTAAATCAAATGGTTAGTTCATAAAATGAAATTTAAAAAAAAACGGAAATTGTCACAACCGAACCCACCCCAAGGACAGTTGTGACAGTACTGGGGGTCAATAGTGACACGATGAAAACGATGTAATATAATCACAAAATAAGACAAAAATACTCTAAAATGCCAATAAAACACTTTAATTGCAAGAAATAATTATTTATTTTTATATAACAATCAACTAAATTATACTTTCCTAACAAAATAAATAAAATCTTTGAATATTTTAATCTCTTACATATAAGGCACTATAGGATCTTTGGTTACAATCAGTAGTAGTAGTAGTCTTCATTAGTATAGTCAGTCTTCATTTAAACCCATTATTTAAGTAACTTAAAGTATTTATAACAGTCTGCGCTTAAAATTAGTTAAAGTGGACTTAACAAATATAATATATTAATCATGTTCATAATCATATTAAAACTTAAACTCTATTCTATTTTAAAACTAAACTCAAAACATAACAACGTGCTCAAAATCATTTAAACAGGAACTCAAATATTTTTTAGAAAATTTGTAAAAGTAAGTTTGACAACGAATCTAATCCGACTCATCACATTTGTGACAAATATAATACCGACTACCATTTGTACAGTCTACATGGGCCCAAAGGTTACACTTTCCTTGGCATTTAATCCATTTTTCGCCAGGCCTACTTTCAGAATATGGACTAAGGCACACCAAACAAAAACATTCTTCTTCATGTGATATTGATGGCGATTCTTTTCTTTTTGTTGCTTTACCTTTTCCTTTTGGCTCATTGAGATTTTTTTTGATGCCCTTTGCCTTCAGTCGTTTTTCTTTTGCTTCATGTTCTTGCCTGCCTTTCGTTTGCGTATTCTAGGCATCTAAAACAATAAACAACAGCTTTTACTTATGTCACAACCGTACCCAGTAAAAATGTCACAACTGTACCCACAGATCGTTTTAATAAAAGAAACACCACCACGTCAAAACAAAATAACCTACAATAAATGTAACCACTGACATTAAACTGCTAATATTTGATTTATATCGATGAACAACACTCAATACCCTATCAGTATACATGTAATAGCAATTACGAAATAATAATGAATCAAAATACTTACTTTTTGCGTTCGAAAATCAAAATGTGCTCCTGGCCACGTACACTCTGCGCGTCGGATGACGCAACACTGTGACACAGGTTGAGACGTGCAAGGCGCTCGTCTTTCCCCTTGCACGCCCCCCGCTAATCCCTATATTTTCGATAATATAGCGACTGTCACTACCGTACCCTGGCACAACCGTACCCAGTTTCCCCTACCTACCCGGTCGTGTCGGCCCAATTCGGCTGCGTGAAATCTAATCTTAGGCATCAGCTGTCAACTCTGTTCTGTCAGACTTGTTCTACTTCCACTTGGCGTATGTGTATGCAGCAGTCGATATTATTAAGTTATTTTCTAGCTAAATCCCTTTAGTTATATATATATTTTTACAGTTGTAATATTCAAAGAACTCTACGTGACTGATGTCAAAAAAACATATTTCTTTCATTTCCCACTTTTCTTAGAGACTGACTTAGAGACTGAAACTTAGAGTGGACATACCTGTTTTTCATAATTAGCTACACAAATAATGTTATAGTTTTTTATTTGATTCTCGTTATATGTGAATGTTGTTTTCTAGCCGACTGTATGTGGAGCGACTACGAGAGGTAAAGTCATTATGCATTTGAAGCAAATCGTGTTACAGTAAAAAGTTTACAATGTTAAACATATTTGTACGCAGTAGTTTATTGATAAGTTATTTTAGATAGTGTGGCTGGATTTTTAATGACTGTTTTCTCAATTCCACACATTTTATAAATAACTAGCTGTGCTCCGCGGTTTCACATGCGTACGTTTCGATTCTGTGGAAATATCGAGATGAAAAGTAGATGTTGGCCGAATATCAGACCTACCCTATAGGTACGCAAAATTGCAAAAATGAAAATCATTCTAGCCGTTTTACAGAAGTAAAGTAACTAACATTGTGATACGAGTAAGTTTATAAGTCAACTCAACTCAGAGAGAGAGATAGAGATTTGAGTTTTGAGTATTTTCTATAATAAAAGATAAAGGCGCAGGTAATAAAAAATATGAAGGGTAAATTCTTCTAGCAGCAAACGGTCTAACTTAACACTATCGTAATATAGTAAATATAACTTACTTAACTTAGGATATTATAATTTATTACATAACACTGGTTAGTTTGTATCCCTAAAAATCATGATTTCCTTGGGATAGATATTCTTGCAAATCCATTTTATGAGGTAAGTCCATTGTAGCTAAATTAGAAGTGTATAGTCGAAGAGATTTCTTACTAATATTTTAGAGTGTAGACAGTTGGACTGGCGTGATCGGGGAGGTACCTCTCGCTAAAAATGATTGCAACACTGTCATGTTTCATTCGTACGCTTACAATACGCGCTCAAACGCAATGGGTTTCTTGTTGTCATTGGAAGAGGAAAGGGGAGAGGCGACAATAGGACTGCTAAACAGGATTAAATAGTTACCTATGAATATGTTAATGGGGATTAATAGTCACAAAAAAGTCAACTGATCGTTTGCCCCCTTATATTATAAAACCAAAAAACGAAAGATAGAGGGACACCTTAGACAATATAACACAGTGCAACACTATTGTTCAACTCTTTTATCAAGATTTTTTTTTTTATTAAATAAATATCTATGGACTTTACACACCACGTTAGCCTAGCCCCGTGCTAAGTACCGTAAGGACTTGAGTTGCGGGTACTAGACAACGGAATATATTTAATATGTTTTGTACATTTAAGAAATTTTATACATTTACGATTTTTATTATAGAAACAATACATAAATAAATATCCATGACCTAGGCGGGATTCCAACACGCGACCCCTGGCGCAACATGCTCCACTTATCCGAGCCCTTTACCACTGCGCCAGCCTGGTCGTCTAAATTATTAAAACAAAGCCATTTTATCAACTAGCAACCCTATTTTATTACAATATCAACATCCGTTGCAGTCGGTGACTGGAATTAATCGCTTTATCAGATAAAGTCCTGTCCTCTACACAAAGATGTTTCCATTTGGCTATGGGAATAATGGCTATCAGTTTCAGAAGTTCTCTATTCATTGTACTTATCTAAATTAAATATTTTTGTCTTTCACATCAGAATTTTTAGTATAACTATATTAATAACTAGTCGACCCGATAGCCGTTGTCATGTCATTATTGAAAACTATGTTGTCATGGTAACGTTTAATGTTATGTGGCCGAATTGTCAATCAGTTATTTTGCCCTACGATAGTGTAAATTATAGCCTAAATGTTACCGAGCACTAATACCTATATGACAAAAAACCTTCAACAAAATCCGTCCAGTAGCTTTTGCGTGTGCGCCGCACAAACACAGACAGAATGACGAGTTCTACAGTTTTATTATATGTATAGATTATTTTTATACAGTCCTACCCACGCAAAATCTGTCCCAAAAGCTTTCTAATCCGACAAAAGTGTATATTTACAGGTTTGTCTCATCTGTATAAATTTAAATTAAAAAATATACTTCCGCAAATCGTGAACTAATACTAGGCGAAAAGCCGAGCTTTCCACCTAACGTCACTTATGTTACCTGTCTGATCCTTTTAAGGTTATATTATCAGTTCAAAATCATGTTCGTTTTCAAGTAACAAACTCCAAGTAGGAGTCCGAGCTAACAAAGATTCTATTTAAATTTTAAATATAAATAAGATAAGCTCTCTTGAACCTGTTAGACACTCCCCTTTGCCTTGCCCGAGACACCAGATGCCAGACGCCATTGATACGTATCAAACTATCTCTCCGAGCAGACCTTAGTGTTATATCGTCTAATGCAGACAGACATTTCTTTACTGAAAAATCCATATCTTAAGATACGTCTTAACTGTTTACGTACTCAGAGATAGTACATATAAAAACCAAATGCACCATACTCATTAAACTTAATGTTTATCAAACATAAATATTTGAATAAAATAGTTCTTTTAACATTGAAGCAAATTACATTATAGTACCTTACAAAAATATCAATTACCTACTAGCTGACCCGACAGAGGTTGTCTTGTCATCATTGGAAAATATTATGTTATCATGGTAACTTATAATGTTATGTAACCGAATTATGGAACTTACTTACAACTTACGTTAGAAAGATATGACTATTTTAATGAGTTATGAATTTTAAACTATTTTCTCAATTTTAAACTTTATTTGATTTCTGAACAGTACCAACATCAAATCAGGAAATAATAGTTTCTATGGGAAAACGAAATTGTTGTTTTAACTATATTCCTGGCATATTTTTCATATTTACTCACCTTAAACCTTCCCTGAAGTTAAACAATTAATTCAAAACCAAAATTAGCCAAATCGGTTCAGCCGTTCTCAAGTTTTTATGAGTCTATCGAACAGCAATTGATTTATATATATATATAAATAATAGAATAATAGATAAATAGAATAGATTGTGATCGCATATTGCCGGCTGCACCTCGAGCCTTCGAGACATGTACAAATGATGGATCAATAAACAGAATAATGAAATGTCACAACTCCCCCATGTGAAGCAGATGAAAGGTATTTTTATTAATGGTGATATTGACTTATATCTTATATTTTTGTGTTTTTATGTACGAAAAAGAAGGCCTTTGCAGGTATTTTCTCTAGTTCATGTTATAATAATACTCAAATAAGCACCTTTGTTTTATGAGCAGTCCCAAAATGAATCCTTCGGGCTCAACAGGCGTGGATCGTATTTCGATTAAGTAAAAATGATGTTCAAATATCTCTAGAGGCCTTAATGTTAAGGCGCTTGGCAATTTCTTTAGAAGTCGAGTAGTCGAAGAAAGATATTATATAGATTGCTTGCATGCAGCCGAATTGGGCCGGCACGACCGGGGAGGTACCTCTCGCTTACACGAGACCGAGAAGTGACAGCTGTGCTGTCGCGTTTCGTGCGGTGTGTAATTAGCCGGTGGTCCACGGAGGTGGGAGGAGAAAGGGGGGCAGCGCATCTGTAGTCTATGCAGATGTCTATGGGCGTCGGTAGTGATGAAAATGGCTGCAACTGCTCGTTTGCCCTCCTATACCATAAAAAAAAAAAAGATTTAAGATTACAATGTAGAATACGTTATACGTCTACTTCTAGTGCGGTATTCGAATTTTTGTCCCGAGAGAAAGATAACAAAATACACCTGGCTCATAGTTAAGGCCAACTGATGAGTTAAGTGTGGACCATGATTATTATCATGTAGGTAATAGAAATAATTTGAGACATGCCAAAGGAGAGTGATGGTTTTGATCCCGGGCCAAGTAGGGTTTGGTCATTAAGGGAATGGCCAGTCATATTGTCCCAAAACAGACCCGTCTCTACATATTAATATATTCTATGCATTTACGATCTCATTAACGATCTCATTCACATTCACATTTTTGATTAATGTGACTTAAATGATTTGTTGACTTTACTAGCTTTAATTTCTCGCTTACTTAGACCTTGACAACTTTTCCATGTTTCTTGCGAGTTTCACCGCAACGTTTTACGAAGAAATTTATGTATTGGTTATTTCTTGAGCGCGTGATGAATTATTTATCAGCGATGAATTGTGTTATGTAAACGCTTAATTACCCGATTATGCTAAAAGAAGGGCGTAATTTTCAAGTTCTCTTAAATGTACTCATTGAATTCTGAAAGTGAAACGACTTCATGAATTTTAACGGCTTTATGTTTAATTGTATTATATTTATATTGTTTCATTTTAGACTTAAACAGCGTTGTATCAATTATAATACTCGTCTGTATTTTATTATTTCAAGCATTTTTTTTTATTTGATTTTTTTTATATTTTGGAAAGGTATGAAAAATATTAATATTTTATACCTATACTTAATATTTATATATATTAATACTGTCACCTAAGAGTAAGTCTGTCATATAAGAATAAATTATTGACAAATTACTAAAAATATTATTATTGAAATTGCTTATTTTATTTAAAATAATATTATTCTAATATAATTATTATTATATTATAATAAATGTTATTGTTTATTCAAAAGAGAATGTTATATAATGTCTATGTCATCGCATCTTACAATACAATTATTACTCTTAATAATGATGAAAAAGATACGAGAGCAAAGTTATTGTTACAAGACAATGAATCATGGTACAGTCCATTACTGCTCTACACAGCCTTCCCAAAACACGTGAACAATGTACTCGTGCGACACGTGTAGGGTGATTTATATACAGACCTTTTTACGCTCTTACGACTACGAGGTTTGATGAAAATATAGCACCCGGTATCTGTAGCACGACGGCTTCCAGAATGATCTCAGTATTAAAATTGATGGTGCTCTGGTCGGTATGCAAATTGATCAAGGTTTTAATATTAATAAATGGCCTATTGCTTTACATGTAATAGTCTTTTTTTATAGTATAAGATATAGACATTCGTATAGAGGCTATACAGATGCGCTACCCACCTTTCTCCTCCCACCTCAATGGGTTACCGGCTACTTACACACCGCACAAACGGCGACAGCACAGCTATCACTTTAAGCCGGTTCGTGTAAGCGAGAGGTGCGCCCCGGTCGTGCCGGCCCAATTCGGCTGCATGCAAGCATACAGTGTGGCACTACCTCTTACTGCAAATCTAAACTGTCTAAAATGATAGAACTAAGTTTATTTTCTAGTTTGTACAGCTTTTTCATCTAATTAGAGAGTAACAACTGGAGCCTTTTGACAACTATCTAATACGCCCTAGGCTCCTTTTCTCCTCCTTTCTAAATGACTTATATGAGCTTCTTATAATCAATTTAATACAACAACACATATTGTAGTTACTAATACTTCTTAGATACTTTACGGCTTTTAACACGATTATATAATATGTATAAAAGTTACTAGCCTATTGGTCAATGGTCAAATGGTGGAGTGTTGGTAAAATCTAAATGTGACATAAAATTATACATTACGAAATAAAAGGAATCCTATCCTATCTAATCCTAATTCCTAATACTAATCCTAATAATATTATAAATACGAAAGTTTGTATGTTTGTTAGTTTGTTTGTTTGTTACTCCTTCAGGCAAAAACGGCTCATAGCTTTGATCCCAAAAAAAATTTCCTATGCGATGCCATGGAATGATTTTCTATATTTCACGGGATCGAAATTTACGCGGGTACCGCAGGGCGCAGCAAGTTGAAAATAAAGTATATAGATATCAATGGAATGAACTGACATAAAAAGAACAGACTGTAAAATGTAATTGGTCGAATGGTTCGAACAAAGTTTTTATTGATCGCATAATGTTGCGAAGTGAAATTGGATGGAGTGTGGACCCTGAGTTTGATGTGACATAAATATTGAGTGTCATTGTTACGACAAGTTAAATATCGACATTTTTTTCTGTCCTCTCGAAATTACATGTTTGATCGTATGTACCAATCCAATTTCACATCGCCATATTATGCGATCAATAAAAAACTATTCGGTCTCGAATCTAATAAAAGCAACTGAAAATGGATCAATAGAAATGTATCTTATGGTTGTACAAATGTTTATAGGCATTGGTTTTCATTAATAGACTGTTACATTCATTTGTTTCTTTATGATATAAACTAGCTGGTGCCTGCGACTTCGTTCGCGTAGCGTAGTAATATTATAATCAAACTGATTTGTTATTGCTTACTTGCAGTGTGCCGAAATTCCGATTTCCCGTAGGAATGAGCGATTTTACCGCAGTAAAATGTGTTTTGAATGTTGACCAGGCTTAGTATCATACAACACAAAATGTTTCACTCGAATCCGTCGAGTAATTTCGGAGATTAGCCCGGACAAACAGACAAATAGAAAGACAAAAAATTAAAACATTAAAGTGTTTCTAACACTATTTTAACATCGCCCCCAATTAGTTTTTCGTAAATATGTTCAAAATGTACAGACTACAGAAACACGAATTTTACTGTTTTATTACTTTATATATTATGCTATAAATCTAATATCTTTAAACGAGCAATTCTTGTATATTTATATATGTGTAATCAGGATCTCGGAAACGGCTCCAACGATTTTCATGAAAGTTACAGATTAGGGGTTTTTCGGCTCAAGGAATCGATTTATCAAGGTCCCAGGTTCGAGAAAAGCTCGGTTCTCAAGAGGCGGAATTCTGTCTTTTTATTTTTTATCCGAGCGAAGCTAGGTCAACCAGGTACTAAATTTAATTAAAATAAATCTAACGCTATGGGAGAGGCCTATGTCCAAAAGTGGACTGCAATAGGCTGATGATGATGATGATGATGATGAAATTTAACGTCATTCCTACCTATACCCTACCTATACCATACTCCTCTCATAAAGACCACTCCATGATATTTTCTTTTTTCTTTTTGGCAACTCTATCACTTTGTAGAAAGCAATCATTAGTTAATGATAACCTTTGATTGTGTGCACCTTGGAGTTGGACATGACGTGCCACAGCTGAGGGTCTCCTGCAGACGGCGCCAGCACCAGATGCTGTCCGGACGGCGCGAGCTGCAGCAGGCGCACGCCGGCGCCGGGCCCGCTCCCGCCCGCCGACACCACTCGCACTGTTGACGCTATCGGCGGATGGAGCCTGACAATAAACGGACAAAGTAAGAGGTAGTGTCACGTTGCATGCTTGCATGTAGCCGAATTGGCCCGGCACGACCTCTAGCTTACTCGAAACGGGCAAAAAGTGACAGCTGACCTGTCGCATTTCGTGTGGTGTATAAGTAGCCGGTGACCCATGGAGAGAGGAGGTGGAAGGAAGGCAACGCATCTTTATAACCTACATGCGGATGTCTACGGGCGTCGGTAGCCATGAAAATGGCTCCCATTGTTTACCCGATTATATTATAAACAGTGTGTACTTTAGATCCCACAACTCAAGTAAAACTTAATTATTGATTTTATACACAAATTCTTTGCCGTAGTTACAATGACAAAACATGTCATATGATATTTATTTTTTAATACAAAAAAGTTTCACTGAAATCGAATTTGAATTTTGAATGACAACTTACATTGGCCTCGCCCGATGTGTGATTTTTGTAACGCTCCGGCCAGCTTTCCATTGTAACCCCTATGTCAAGTGCGCGTATAGAAGTTTTACTTCAAATGCAATGACACATAAATCCTTCAAGTTGTAACATAATTATATGACACTACTGACGGACGGAAGGACAAGTATAATAATTCATGAAAACTGATGAGGTTTCAATAGCGCCTGGATGGAAAATTAGCAATGAAATTGCAAATGTTTGATCGCGCCTAATTTTTATCAGCGTAAAATTTTCAACCCCTTATACACTTATGGACGATGGTGTTACCATCAACTAAGAAAGAATTTATAAAAATATCGTTGCCAAAGTCATAAAAGCATTAGCTAGTAATATTTTATTCTTCTTCTGCTTCATTAGTGCAGTAGTTACGGCTGAGCTAAGGTAGATCAATTTATGCTTCTAACTAATTACTTCTCACCTGAACCTGTGAAAAATTGTGTATTATATACCAGTAAAGTTCCGGATAGGCTGGCCGGGACATTAATGGGAACACGTGAAATTCTAAATCTTCTAACTCAGTGGTTCCCAACCAGTGGTCTGCAGAAGCTAAAATATGGTCGGAAAAGGATTTTAAATTTAGCGGGACGTTGAATGCCATGTTCTTAGTGAGAAGATATATATTTTTATTACACCTACGCTATGGTCACTGATATCGAGAATTATATAACAGTGGTCCCTGTCCAAGAAAAGGTTAGCAACCCCTGTCCTATCTGATATACCTACCCAAATTTATAAATCCACCCGCTCGTAAAGATAAACGTCGATTTCGAGTACAAAGAAAGTTTATTGTAAATATCTTCCGGTTTCCCGGGTCTCTAACAGGAAAAGGTAAAATTGTACCCTTGTAGGATCACTTCATGTACTCCTTCCTATACATTACACATGGTATAAAGAAATACACAGAAAGTGGGGCAGCACATCTGTATAGCCTCTATGCGGATGTCTATGGGCGCCTGTAGTCATAAAAATGACTCCGAATGCTCGTTTACCCCCCTAACATAAAAAGAGGCTTTTCTTCTAAGATATACGTATACTAGTGTACCTATTGAATAGTTTGGATGCTACAAAGAGTTGTAACAGAATTAAAGGAGGATCAAACTTCCCGTTGATTTGCAAACAACAGCGCTGCTCTCGAAGTTTTGATTGCACAGATACGGCATATCGTATAAACACACTGTATATACGTAGGAAATTGTAGTTTTACTCGGCTTCTAGCGTTTGTTGTATGAATACATGATATATGTATTCATACAACAAAGTTATTTACCTATAAATATAGATTGATATATTCCCTGCTGGATACAGCCACAAAATCTTAACCATATTGTAGAAGATTAAAAATAACTATTCCATCATCTTGAATGGTCCGCCATATTGGATTTAGTATGACGTCACATTATTTTTCGAGTCAATCTCAACGTAACCTTTCGTTTGATATCCATATTGTAGAAGTAGATTAAAAATAAGTATTCGGCCGTCTTGGATGGTACGGCTTGTAGCATTTTGAATGACATCACATACCTTATCGTACATTGTCACCCAAACTAAACGTGTATAAAAACGAACGAAAAACGAACAAAACCGAGCTTCGTGTACCACCGACTACATTTCGAAAAACTCAGCTTCTACATATTACACAAGCTAAATCTAATTAGCGAAGCAATTTGTATGTGTTAAGAGCGAACAAATCATACAATAAGGTATCTCACAGCATCGACATTGATTTATTCCACACTACTATTAATAAATTAAAGCAACTTATCAGTGCAACTTTCTACGAGAATAGCTAAACTTTTTCACAATTTTTAAGTCATTTCTACATGTTTTTCTCACTACTGCCTATTTCACTGTATCTAATCACTTTCTACCTCTAAAAACTTTTGATTGGCCTTCTTATATTATTGTTATGTCAATTTTGTTGTATTAGCTGTAAGTTTTTCTTAAGTAATAAAATAAAATAAATAAATAATAAATAAAAATTAAATCTCAATCAGTTCAAGATATCTACTTCACAATTGATTTCAAAGATTTCACCCGAACCAACATACTTACATACATACACGCAATGCAAGTTAAATAAAAGCTTTAAGTAAATAATAAGTTTCTGAAAAGAAAATATGTCCATGAATAAGTAGAGAAATATGAAGAGAATAAAGAAAATAGGTATAATTTTAGACATTCTTCGATTCTTCGTGGACCGACTTGATTCAGTCTCCATTTAAAATAAAAAGCCCGGTATAAGTTGACATTTATTACTTTTATAGACACTGCAATTAACGTCACAGTAGCCGTTACATTGCTTTTTCACGGAAGATTTAATTTAAGACGCTTCTGAAAAATCGCCTCGACGAGACGACGTCTATAAAAACATTTTATATATTTTATTTACATAATTATTCAGCATAGATAGCGCTTGAATAGGATAAAAGTGAAGTTCAAATTCAATAAAAGCAAAATGGGTTTTGGCCTTAAACAACTTGGGACCAGATAGTCGTGACTTGACTTAAGCCAACAGACGCCCATTCTCATTAGATCTAGACAAATATTAGGAGTAGATGTTGCAGCATACATCTAGAAACTTACAAGACTGAGGCGATAACTCCAGAGTCCAGACGCTTCTAAGGACCAGGAAATCGCCTAGTTTAGCAAATCAATGAGGCAATATAGGTACCTACATGCCGAATTTTAAATGATCTTGGGCTAATCTTAGGCTGATGGCCCTGAGGCTTTCAATAGCACATAAACCGAATCCTTCTGCAGATTAAGAAGGAGAATGGGTGCTCTACAAAGGCTGTCCAATGTCCATAATTATGGAACACCATGGGAGGAAACCCTCTATGCGGGACTAGTGCTGTTTAAAGCGTTTAGTGCACGTGTTTAATCTCGTAGGCTTACTGTCGTACAGCGTTATAGAGAGCAGCTCCGTAGCGAAAGTAGAATACATATCCCAGAAGACCTAATTGAAAAGTGGGGAGGGAGCGCAATTTCAGTGTTACCGTAGCCTTTGCACATTCCACTACATCGCTACTACCAAGTATCAATGTATTTCGAATAGAATAGAAAAAACGTTTATTCAGTATTCCACAATAGATAGACAATAGAGTAGATAAACGTGCACAATCTTATCAATAGAAAAAGAAAGTAGAGACAAGCAAAAAAAAAATAACAAGTAACCTATTTGATAAAGGAACTTTTCATACGATGTCAAACGAAAAAGTTTGAGCGGCAAACTTTTTGTAGCTCTCGGCTTGGCGGCGGTTTTGGTTCGTAGTAATTTATGAAGAACGGTCCCTCATTAAAACTCCGAAATTTTATATTTCTTTGTGATGTACTTCTTTTTATCAGATTTATTACTATTCATAGGAATAAAAAATGAGGCGTCTTTTTATAAAGTATTTAATATATTTCAATTAGACTTTATAGTCTAATTGGAAAACAAAAAATCGACACCCTATTTATAAAGATTAATATTACTATGGTCAAAGAATTCGATAGTAGTTTTGAGACCTATGAAGGTTTTTTTCAATTAATTTTTAAAGTCAATTAGTTTTAGCACAGTTGATAGTTGTTTGTCGATATATTTTGTTTTCACTAAATTATTTTTCTGCAGATAATATAATATGAGAATTCCTTACACTAGATCGATTACAAGCACCATTCAAGAACACAGCACTAACGAATAAATTTATAAAACATTTTCGTAGGTCAAATAATTATTTGAGAACAGTAACATTTATTTATTCAAACAATATTCCCCTAATCCTATTAACATTCTCAGTACGTTTCGGCGAAGTTTATTTCGCTGTTGTGGCATTTAGTGAGATTTACAGTTCTAATTGTGAACATAAGTATCTTTACCCTCATAATAGTAAATATGGAGGCGGGTTTCACTGGAATTACTTCCACAGATTTTATTACAAGACTGTAATAAAATTTCTCCAATTATTTGAGAAGTTACGACTTTCCGTCGGAGTATTATTAAAATGTAACTAGTCACATATATTATTCACTTCTAGTACTGTTACTCCTAGTTTTGTTATGTTTCTTTAATTTTGTGACGATCAAAAAGGACTACCTATTAGTATAGGTAGTCCTTTTTGATCGTCATAAAATTAAAGAACATGTGTATCCAAGTAAACATGTGTAGACTGAATATTTTTTATTTACCTGACTGCCAAGGAAGGGGCTATGTATGTAATATACTTTATTACCTCATATCTCTAGAACCGCTAAACGTATTTACATATTTGAGGTATCGTTAGACTCGTCTTAGCAGCCCAAGACGCTAAAAAAACCAAACATGGCGGCTATGCTTGCCATTGGATGTCAGTTAAATATTTTTTTTATTTGAATACTGCATTATAGGTATCAAATTAAAGGGCTCAACACAAGGATTTCAAAAATTTATATCATTATTATCACAACTATAATACTAAAAAATATACTAGATAAAAAAAAATCAAGTTCAAACAAGATAAAAATTCAATTTTTACATGCAGTCGGAGGCATGCACAAAACCATTAAATTTTATGCATCCGACTGCATGTAAAAATTTAATTTTTATCTTGTTCCGGCATTTTCAGTTGATTTTCTGTTTAGTTATTATTTTTAAGGTAGTCGGGTTTTTTTTATATTAAAAGATGAAGAATGCCCAATCTGAGCATATTGCTATGTAGGGATACACATGTTTTGGCAACTAAGCAGAATATTGTACTTTGAACTGTGTGCCTACGCTCGGCTACGCCTGCGACCATATTGTATTGGTTAATAAGTCTAGTAGCAATGAAACCATAATTTGGAACTCTTGTCTCATTATAACCTCTGTCCTCATACAATGCCAGTCAAGATAGTCAATATAGAAGCTGTCCCCAAAGCTACCGTCGCCCTTAGTTGTTCGCAAAATCGTAATGTAGATGAATTAGTCTCCTCCCCTACTCATTTACAATGGTCCACAGGACACTCGCAAATCACACGAAATATGTTAAATTTGCCTATAAAATCACAATAATCTTTAACAATGGCAAAGTAAATTCAATTACATATCAACCATTTCATCTTTATAGAAGTTACACATTGATTTACTTCTTTACTGGCTTGTGTATTTTGTGTTATAAGCAAATAAGTAGTTGACTGGGCTTGCTGTTACTTTCAATACGCTTCCCCTTTGAATGTAACGTTGTCAGAAAGTTTGTCGATACCAACTCTGCCCGCCAGTTAGTTTGGAGTTTAACTTGTCAAAGAGAAGTTTATAAGATTGTTTGTATTGTGATTTATATCATATAGGCTTCACGTAATGTATATTATACATAGTCTGATCATAAATACTGTTATAATTAAAAGTAAAGGAATATTACATTTGAATTTGGAATCTGTCAATTTTATTCGATTGTTCATTGTGTTTTATCATTGTACAATATTTTACGATATTAAAATGTAATAGGGTAAAGAGAACAGAATCGCTGTGATTGCATTACACAAAGTAGGTGTGAAGTCAAATGCATTTTTTAAAACTCTCCACACACATGGTATTAGTCAAATGTTTGTGCACCGGGCTATTAATAGGTGCAACGAGATTTGCTCTATTTGTGACAGAGATAGATCTAATGATCCACGTAGTGTTCATACGAAAAAGGTGGTTGAAGCAGTAAGGAAAAGAATTCAAAGAAATCCGTAAAGAAGTACGAAAAGATTTTATCTCGGGAAATAAGGAAAGCACATAGAACCATGTCGCATTTTTTAAGAGATGATTTAAGACGTGCAGACTATAAGAGACCCTCTGGTTATTTCTTAACTGATAAATTAAAAATTAATAGTGTGGTAAAATAAATATACAAAACAACTACTGAAACAGTAGGCAAAGGGAGGCAACAGAAAAATTTTACATACGGATAACATAATTTTTACAATTGAGTAATATTTTAAACACCAAATTGACCGTATTAATTCTCAAAGCTTCACAATTAGTCGACAAAGTGCAACGTGGGCATTATCCGACTTCAGTGATGGTTTGGTGGGGTGTTAATTGTTACCAATGAAGGAGTGACTGAGCCATATTTTTGTGAAAAAAATATCAGAACATCGGCACAAGTGTATCAAGATACCATTCTTGAGAAGATAGTTAAGTCCCTTAATAACACCATGTTCAATAACCAAGTATGGTCCTTCCAGCAGAATTCGGCGCCGGGTCATAAAGCTCGGTCCACGCAGTCTTAATTGGAAGCAAACATCTCGGATTTCATCAGAGCTAAAGACTGGCCTTCATCGAGTCCCGATCTTAATCTTGGATTATGGTTTGGATTTGGATATGACCTCAACGTTTAAAGGACTGTATTGCAGCTAATAGAGACCACTACGAATAAGCTTTTTATATTTTTATATTTGTGTTTTAAACTAACACACTGTAAACGTAATAATAAAATAATGAAATAATTATTTGGAATAAAAAAAATATATTTTTTTCTTTGTATCAGAACATAGGCTAGACTAGGTACATGTCTCCACTGCCACGTGGTCTAGTCTATACAGATGCAGGTAACACGGTCTAAGGTCTCAGGTTCGAGTGCCGACGACATTACTATTCTAGATATTTTTTAACCGGCAGAGGGTACACTTAATAGTTTTCTGTAGTAGGATGCTTATGAAATTTAAATGGTTGAAACACAGAGCTTCGCTACTTCTATATCAATTAACTAACTTCACTACTACTTCTGGGTGTGAAGATGTTTGTATGCGTCAGTAGTAAGAGGCGGAGACTTTTTTTCGCTCCTGAATGTCATAAAAAATGAAGTAAATAGGTATAACGTAAAGTGGTTTATTCAATATCAGGCGGTTTGTAAGAGTCCAAATGACCCAACGGAAGGAGTTGTGTGAAAGAGAAGGAGAAGATTAGAAGAATGGCATTCTAGGTGACAGGTAAAACCGTCAAACGATTGAAATGCTTGTTTTTTATTGTATAAGGGGTAGTTCGAAGCATTTAGATGGCTACCGACCCCCATGGACATCCGCAAAGAGCCAATACAGATGTGCTGCCCTACTTTCTCCTCCCGCCTCCATGGGCCACCGGCTACTTACACACGGCACGAAAACGCAACAGCACAGCTGTCACTTTACGCCAGTCTTGTGCAAGCGAGAGGTAGTGTAAGCACGAAGTGTGGCACTATCTGTTTCTATATTATATAATACTAGCTGCGCCCCGCGGTTTCACCCGCATAAGTTTCGATTCCGTGGAAATATCGAGATAATAATTATGTAAACTATATGTTGACTCGACCTGTTAGTTCATGCAAAATGTAAAGTAAATCCATGCAGTACTTTTTGAGTTTAGCCCGGACATACCTACAGACAAATAGATAAACAGACAAACAGACATATTATGTATAGATGTCATGTATGTGAATATCGATAAGTACCTTAAAAACATTTATTTTATTTATGGTTCAATATATATTTCAATGAGCTCATAAAAATCATTTTAACAGAACTTTAGTTACTTAAGGCGAAATGGGCTCCAAATTTGTCAATCAGTGCTCACGTATATTCAAAACGTAACCTATAAAAACTATTGATTATCATATTATTTTTAGCTGTGGTTAATGTTAACAAAATACGGCATAGTCCTTAGGTCGTCGCAACACGGTTAAAGAATTTTGCCTCGATAGAAAAAGATCGTAAAATTTAATGAAAAAACACTATTTCTGACGTTTCCATCAATTTTTAAATCCATACTATTCAAAAACTATCAAAGTTATTTCCACAACTAAAATATGTATCTATTCCCAATAAGTAATCGAAGAAATTTTAGGAGTCACTTTTTTAAATAAGCATATGGTTAATTTTATAAACTAATATTAATCTAAAAATTGTCTCTATTTTCGAGCGCCGTCTACGCAAAATTAACTAGGCGGATCGCAATTGGGACCCATAGCGCCTTAAATAAAATACTTAAACTGTAACTTCAAATTATTTATAATCATTAATTAAACGTCAACACAATGAAACAGGTATTTAATTAGATCTCGTCGAAGGCAGGGCTTATTAATTAAATAAATCGCTTTAATTAAAACTTAAGTATTTGCCTCAAAAGCCCGAAGGTATTGTTCTACCATCCGTCCCGACTGAAAGTAAATTATTCGGGATATTATATAAATTTATACAATCCGAACTACCCCGATGGTCTAGGGATGAAAAAATCAACTGTTTGTGGATTTAGCGGGATGAATTTTAAATCTCGCTTGAGATTCGCAACGTCTTTTTCGGATTTATAAGCTTTTTGAAACTTGTTAAATTGTTACTAGTCGAGAATATGAATTGCCTGGATGATGCATATTTGAAATTTCATCTATGATTTTATTGAGTTTATTTAATATATAATTCAAAGGGCTGGGATATATCTGATGATAAAAGGAGTATAATGATAAAAGGCACTATAAAAACGCAAAATATTAATTATCTATATCTACAACCATTTAGATTGGATTATTTTCAGTTAATTTTATAGGTATACACTTACAGAGAGATGAGTAAGTCGAAAGAAAGGCTAAAAATCTGCATAATAATTTTCGGACGCTTAGGGGCATTGTCCCCTTATAATATAATAAAGGGTCGATATTCTGAAGGCAATTACATAGTACTTCCTTTATCGTATTGTATGAAAGACCCTTTAAACTTATTTTTATTTGCCCTATTTGTATTACAAACAAATTAATATAATAATAATTTTTAAAAAAGTCGTGCCTCGGACAGCTCGTCGGTCCTGCGCCTCATTTCTCTCGTGTCGGACTGCCGTCCCATAGGAATATGACAATAAGGAAATAGAGAGTGCACTTGTTTCTGCGCGCACACTTGTGCACTTTATTATGTCCTGCGCAGATGGCTCGTCTCTACAAAGACGGCAGCCGTAGCCGAAGTCGGCTAGGACGACATTATATTTCCATAAAGGAGTTTCAATCATGCTGACAGATACCATGTTATGAAAACTCAATATACAAGCTGACTTTATGAAAATATTGTGTATTGATTTATTGCGGGGACGGCACTGACAGCTCCTCACTAATGCTTGAATTGTTTTGTTCGTGCGCCTTCGTGTTTAGCATATTTACTGTCGGAATAGAATACATTTTGGTGATATTGAAAATATAAATCAGGCGGGGATTTCATAGTTACTAGCGGTACCAGGTGGTCGAAATTACACCGTAACTTACAATATTAATTTTGATGTAAGATATAGTTTTGGTACTAGAGTTACGTTGAATTTAGGTTTTTTATCTATATAAATAAAACTCAAAGGTAACATTATCATCTATCAACGCACAGCTCAAACCACTGGGCATGCCACCACGTATCGGGCTAAAATTCGGAATCCATGTGGATGTTATAACGTAGGCATCCACAAAGAATTTAAAAGGATTTTTAGAAATTCAACCCCTAAGGGGGTGAAATAGGGTGTTGAAGTTTAAATGAATTTCTTAGAAGGCAATTTGGTCTTTTGGTGTCTACCAATGTCCATAAACATCCAGCTGTTCTACAAAAGTGTTGCCCTCGTTTCTTCATCTCCTCAGCATTGTAGTAGTATATCTTATTACAACGTACCTATAATAATATTAAACCAAATTTTAAATTACACATTTCAGCACAGTGAATTTTAGTACCGTATGTAAATAATTCTAAACTTATGACTGAAACTTATTTTAGGACTAAGACGAATTTGCTAAAAGTTTAAAAATATTCTACGTTAGTCCCAACCATTTACCCATATCAAAGCAGTTTAATAAAATTGCAATCCAATCCACTTTAGATTAGGTACATAATATTGGAAATTCTAGCTGCTTATGCTAAGCAGAATATTTTAAGGCGAATTCAGAGATAACTATAAACTTACGGGTTACATATTCTATACGCCGTAGTTTTACCTGAGCAAAATCATTCCTTAGGGAACAATTTCTTTTTAATGGGAGGGTAAAAGATACATATTATATCACTTCTGAATGAGTAGTTTCCTTTTTGTGAAATAATTTATAAGATCGGGTAAGTATTTTCAAAGATAAACTCTTTATAATGTTCAAATAAATCGATCACACATTTTAATGGGAGATGTACCCTAAATTAGAAGTATTCAAATGCAAAATGATTTTTTCCAAAATTCTTTCATGAGGGTTCAAAGTTAAGAAAATAATATATGAAACGTGCAAAGTAAATTATTTTAAACCAGATGTGTTTTTTAATATTTTTGTTATAAGCATGTCATATTTGAATAAACAACCATTTGGACCATCTCAACAATACTGCAACTTTGATACACTTCGCCTTAAAAACTTAATGTACAGTAAGAGGTAGTGCCACACTGTATGCTTGCATGCAGCCGAATTGGGCCGGCACGACCGGGGAGGTACCTCTCGCTTACACGAGACCGGCGTGAAGTGACAGCTGTGCTGTCGCGTTTCGTGCGGTGTGTAAGTAACCGGTGGCCCATGGAGGTGGGAGGAGAAAGGGGGGCAGCGCATCTGTATAGTCTCTATGCAGATGTCTATGGGCGTCGGTAGTCATGAAAATGGCTACAACTGCTCGTTTGCCCTCCTATACCATAAAAAAAAAAAAGAGGTCCAGTCGGTTCACTCAATTAGCTGTTTCTGTCTTTTTCCGTTCTGATGGCAGTCGGAGCTGTTACCTTGACTACCGACGACCATAGACCTCTGCATAGAAGCTGCCCTCCTTTCTCCACCCACCTGTGACGTAACACAAATATAATTAAAATAGATGAAATAAAAGCTACATAACTATGCTAAAATTTTATGTATTTTATTTATGCATAATTTAATTATGCAGAGAACTGGTTAATGTGAATCCGCAAGAACCCCTCCTCGGGTGAAGGCCTCCTCCAGAAGAGACCACGATTCTCTATCTTGTGCAACCTGAGTCCATTTTGTTTCAGCTACCTTAACAATGTCGTCCTGCCATCTCGTATACGGTAGTCCAACGTGCCTCTTACCCCTTGGGCCTTCCAGATAGAACACAAAATAAAATAATATATTATTCTAATAAACCACACTCAGAAAGGGTCCTCCTATACGTATTGTAACTAGGTCCACTCGAATAACCAGCGATTGGGAATGTCGTTGACCCAATCGCTTCTCGTGGTAATTCAATCGATCTTCCACCGAAATGTAATATATTACCTAATAGGTACCGTTTTATTTCGAATCGCATCATGCAGTACTTTATATTGGTTCGTAACAAAAATAATATTATGAAACAATATAAAATCGTAATAATAATTGGAAAATGAAATATGTTTTGCATATCCTTCATGAATAGAAAAGATAGTGTCGAAAGTAACCCTAAAAGATGATTTTGTTTCGATAATACGATATTTGATTTTTACTCTTAGTACAAATATTCCGACAATACTACGAATAATAAAGGATCCCAGATAAGAGTTTGTGGCGATCCTCAACAAACATAAAAATTCTCCGTCCGCACCTGCTCGCAGCTCACCCTTTTGCTAAAGCCCTCCAACACACACTTAGTTCAGACCGCTTCAGTACGAACTGCGAGGAGCCTTAGGGTGCTTTTATAAAGAAGCAGGTTCCCGGCGCCGACAATTTCGGCAATAATACTAATATAATAAATACTAATATATTATACAAACATTTTAAATAACTATTTTCCATGATAAATAAGTCGTCGTCCGATGAAGTTGACGACATGATGGTCACTACAGGCCGATTTCGGCGCTGGAAACCTGCTTCTTTATAAAAGCACCCTACACGAAATAACTAGTACGACAAGCTTGTCCCTATCTTGTAAATCTATATCTATATCTACACCTATAATTAAACTATAGAAGACGTCATTTTGTCTGTGTCTTGTGCGGCTTTCACGCAAAAACTTCAGGACGGATTTTGAAGACACTTTTTGTTATATAGGTATTAGTCCTCGGTAATATCCTACTTCCTTACTTCATACTAATATTATAAATGCGAATGTAAGTTTGTTTGTTACCCTTTCACGCGAAAACTGCTCAACCGATCATCATGAAATTTTGTACACATGTTCTTGGAGGTATTAGAAGTAACATAGGATAGCTTTTATCCCGAAAAAATGTTCCTGAGGGATGCCATGGAATGATTTTCCACGATATCGAAATTTACGCGGGCGAAGCCGCGGGGCGCAGCTAGTATATTATAAAGGCGAAAGTTTGTGAGTGTGTTTGTTACTCTTTCATTTTTTTTTCGTTTCTGATGGCAATATTGGCGTGCGCTGCCCTAATCGTTGGAGTTACACAAAGATAATTACTGTAGGATAATTTATCTTAAATAGTTCTAAATAAAAGTCCGCGACAGCATATATCTATCTTTTATATGTAAGTCACTATGACCAAAATAGTGAACCTAACATTCAATTAAATTGGATATTTTTAACGATGCACATTTTAGAATATTTATCGAACTCTTATGAAAATTGATACATCTGTCACTTTACGTATTGAATGTAGATAAACTTTGTCTTTTACACTAAGAAATTTGGACGAATAGATTAAAAGTTATTATCACGATAAGATGACTTATACGGAATATCTAAAGCGCCTAAAATGCGCGGCGACAAATTCGATTCTCAAAGCGATTTATTGTTTCGTACAATACGTATATATTTAATATAATATATATTTCAGTATAATATTAGATTATGTATAATAATAACAACACCATTTTTGAAGTCCGAAATCCACGCGGGCGAAGCCGCGGGCGGAAGCTAGTAGGCTATAATTTACTAATTATACAGGGTTATTTTTTGGTCACCAGCCAAATTTTAAAATAAGAAAGTAAACACCATTCCAAAGGTGTGTTTTAATTTTTATCGTCTAATTGTAATATTTTTTTAAATAAAAATCGATTTGAAATGGTCTTTAAAAAGTAACGATTGCTGTTTTTATACGAAATGTATCGACTTCAAGGTTAGTGACGTCGCCCAACCGTGAGTTGCGAGTGTGATGCACATGGTGACCAAGAAATATGTTTTACAACTTGGTACAAAATAAATGTATCTAATTATTTTTTTAATATTGTCTAATTCATAAATCGGAGGTATTATTGATTCCAACCCAAACCTGAAAATTTGGCCGGTGACTAAAAAATAGCCCTGTATATTATGCTGCAGTAGATATCTCGACTTGAAATACTCTATTGTAAGGCAAAATAACGATTTGACAATTCGGCCATAATTATAACAATACACGTTACCATGACAACATAATATTTTTCAATAATGACAAGACAACAGCTGTCGGGTCATCTAGATAGAATCCGTTATCAACCGCGATAGAATCCGTTATCAACAGCGATAGAATCCGTTAAAGTTGTTTTATCGTAATAAGTAATATTCAAGCATATTTAACACATCAGGAAGTTTTTCTTCTTCTATTTTATTTGTATAGTATAGGCACTATTGTGAACAAAGCCGTACAACAATTCTCGTTAATCTTATGTTCGTATAATCGGCTTATGAAATAATTAATTTGCGCGTAGGTTAATAGCGATCGAGCTCAGCATTTAACGCTTTAATATTATTTAACTAAATTTTGGAGAATCATATTATCAATATAATGATGATATAATGATTGTTTGACTTAATAAAAGAAGGGCTGGATGAAATTGTGAAAATGACAGGGTTGAACAACTACAACGACAATGTGAGATGATAGAACATCTCACATTGCCGTTTAATCCTGTATCATTTTTCAAAATAGGCCGTACCTTTCAACCACGTAAGACCGGCGTGAAGTGACAACTTAACTGACTTTTGATTTTGAGACGAACTTCTTAGCATTCCATGGATTCACCGTGCGGGCGCCGGGTCCATCGTGTGGCAGAGGAAGTAACCCCGAGTAACCCCGGGACTTGTGATTCCGGGTGTAGGTTTAAGAGGCCTCTTTATAATAGGCTATTTGACTGTGTAAAAAAACAGGCAATATTTTTTATCGTCCTTATATATTATAATTTTATAAACCATTTTGCAGTATCATCACCTTAAATTATTAATTAATTTATTAAAAAAATACAAAAATAAAATATTTTTATTTTTAGATTTGTCACGTGACACAAAACGTTTCGGATTGGTTGAACTTGTGATGACGTCAAAAGGTAGTAAACATTGTGGATTGTCAGTCATATTAGTCGTTTTGCTGTATTTTTTTTATATTTTGTTTTAGAATAATTACCTGTGATATACTGTAGTTCTACAAATCTAAGATCGACGCTATGACGCTAACCAAACCAATGTTTTGTCGTTTGTTTACTATCTATTTACGTTATCACTCATCGGTGTTAGTGCGCGCTAAAATTAGTGTTTTGGCGGGGTATTTAAATTATGCATTTTTAAAGTGGTTTTTAAAAACAAATACTTATCAAAATTTAAAATAAGATACTTTTGTGAGTTCCTTGTACACTAAAGTATAATTTAAGATGGTTTTCAAAATCTTGTCAAATAGCCTATTTGTGAACTGGTCGTAATTAGTCACTGTATTTGATTAATTGGTCAGCGTTGCTTTTGTCTGCTGCGAGCCGAAAGCAAATAAATTCTAGAAATTTTAAATTAATTGCAGACCTTACAATATAAACAGAAGTACATCATTATTTCTTTCACAAACTAAATTATTATTAGACATAAGATAGTAGATACGACAGATAAGTAGATAAAAGTTGATAAAAGATAATCAACGGAGGGATAACGAGTTCTTTTTTTAGAGACCATCGCGTCGTTCGTTAAAGTTTCTATCTACAGGGACTTGTATCTTTAACGACTAACGGTCCTAAGATAAGCTAATCTAATTAAAAAGTTATATCGTTCAACGTTAACATTTCCCTAGGTATTTTTCCTGAGTAACAGGTTTAATGTGAGTTAAGTAAGTTCTGTATAGTTTAGGACCATAACAAAGCAATTAAATTACATTAAAAAAGATGAAGAAATTCAGACGCCAGAGTCCCATAGGTACGTGCGTGAATGCTAATAATGATTGAAAAACTTATATTATGCGGGCGTGTACATTCTTTTTGTATGGAAAGGAACTGCAAATATCAGGTTGTAATGTTTAATTCTGTATTTATTATCGATGTAAATAGTAAGTACTTATAACGATTAGTAATTTTCAAGTTTTTATTTTTCCCTTATTCGCATTGTATTAAGCCACCGTCTATCATCACTAGCTGACTAAACGTAACTATAAATATATTACTGATGTAGATGCTCAAGGTCAGTGGCAGTCACTGGATGTAAACAGTTGGTGAGAGTAACATGTGACCTGCTTAGTGCCCAAAGGAGATCATTAGAAAGAAAGAAAAAAAGAAAGAAAGAAAAAAAGAAAAAAAGAAAGAAAGAATGTATTTATTACCACAATCACACTTAACAATTTACATAATATTTATTATTTATTTATTTTACTACATAATAAGCTCATACATTGTTCGCCCCAGAGTCAACAACAGAGGAAAATTAATTTTCTAGTTATAAATTACCCTTATTGCCCCATAAGAACAGTTTTTCATGGACACTTTTGAGAAAATATTTATTTTTTAACAAGCTTCAGATTTTGAGGTTTTTTAATAACAACGACATTTTACAAGAAAGTATTAGGGGAAAGGGGCCATGAATGGTACACGTATTGAAAAAGGCAATTTAAATTACATATTATATTACCGTTTGTATTATGAAGCTATTCAACGTTCAATCGTTTAACTTTAACATTTCATTTTAACGTTAAAAAATATCTTATTTTGTTAAACTATTGGTTTTGGACATTTTTAATTGGTAGTATTTTTATTAGGGTAGTGACAGTAGTAAAAAAAAATTATACGTTATCAAAACCGGTCGTATTAATGTAACTAGAATGGATAATAAATAGTATAAAAAGTATACCTATTCATTATTTATCAAAACACCCGACTATCAAATCATTTGTGACATTCACATTCACAATTTCATGAAGATCCGCCATCTTCATTTTCTTTATACGGTATTATATAGAAGCAATTAATTTTTAAATTCTTTTATGTCTTTAATAACAGCTTTCGCTTGAATTTATGTTTTTAGAACAATCTTCTCTAGTTTGTTTATTTTATTCTTTTAGTTTACGAGACGTTCGTCGTTATCATCATTACATATTTGGGAGTACGTAAAAGGTATTTATAAAATAAAACAAAGAGAGAGTAATAAAAAGTATTTTATTGTTTAATATATAGACCAAATGTATTTATGGATATGCTATTTCATTTTATTCATTTATTTATAGACGAAGGCAACAATGTCTAGCTTCAAAGTAATAATTATTCCTTAAAAAAAATAAGTAAATAGACGTGGCTAAGGGTGCTTTTATAAAGAAGCAGGTTCCCGGCGCCGAAATTGTCGGCGTCGACCGGCGCCGACACTTTTGCAATGTTATCTTATGGGCTCACTTTTAAAGAAGCAGGTTTCCAGCGCTGAAATCGGCCTGTAGTGAACATCATGTCGTCAACTTCATCGGAAGACGACTTATTTATTATGGAAAATAGTTATTTAAAATGTCTGTATAATATATTAGTATTTATTATATTAGTATTATATTAATATATTAGTATTTTGAAAATGCAGGACCATTAATAATTAACTTAAAACATGAAAAATACCCATTTTTTTAATAATATTACTTTATAGAAAATATATTAAGTACACTGATATTATTCTGCTTATAAATAATGCACGTTTTGTAATACTGTTTCCACTTTTAATTAACATACAAACTTTCACATCCTAATAATATTATACAATTATAATACTAATATATTAATATAATACTAATATAATAAATACTAATATATTATACAAACATTTTAAATAACTATTTTCCATAATAAATAAGTCGTCGTCCGATGAAGTTGACGACATGATGGTCACTACAGGCCGATTTCGGCGCTGGAAACCTGCTTCTTTATAAAAGCACCCTCAGTCTAGAACGTTTCGCTTACAAAATAAAATTGGTGTGAATTTTATTGGTACCGATGCTAGAAGCAATAGAGTATTTAGTAAATGATTAATAATATTTAATAAATAAGAACATAACGTAGTTATAAGAATAGGAATAATAAGAATGAATTATTTACGATACACATAATCATAACATTTGAATTAAATGGAGAAAGAGAGTAAAACAAAGCATAAGAAATGAACAATATGAAATGTTATGTTAAGTGCACCACAAATTGCCAAAATAAGTGTAGAATATGTCGTCTAGTTTTTATTTCCCTTATTTATTAATTCCGAAATAGATGTTATAGAAGGTTGTTTCGTTATCTTCCCCTGTTGTATTCCCCACATTATTCTAGTCTTCTCATTACCAAATAACCAGAAGAATATGGACGCAGCGCATTGGTACATTATGAATATTTTTGTAATTGTCAGCAACAAAATAGAAGATTCCTTGTAGATATCGAAAAATAAGGCGTTTATCAATTTATAACTATCTGATATTATTTGTTGAAATGAAAACGATATTATAAGTGCTATAAACACTTTAACGATTCGTTTATTCTTAATTTTTTTGCTTTTATTATCACTTAAAATAGTTTTAAGTACCAAAACTAGAAGTACACAGTTCGCTATAAGGAACGGCCATTTAGCAACTAACAAATATATTGTAAAAAATATTCTCTCATTTAACCTTTGATAATGACTCGTGAAAAATAACAGATAATTGATAAAGACAGGCACAACCCACGCCACTAGCGACACTTTCCACAACGATATAACTGCAGGGAACACTCTCACGAAGTCGTCGTACATTTGTTTGGTGAACACAAACATCCAAGAGACAACTACAATTTCTGTGTAATTTATCAGTATGACTATTATATAGGAGCCGTCCTCATAGAAATTTTTTCCATTTACATATTGAGTAGTCTCCACGATATACCGCACTAAGATGTAAGAAAATCTTGCGAGCATAAATTGTAATAGAATTTGATTTTTGTACACCTTCCGCCACTCCTCGTACAATGCAGCCGTGACGATGAGCAGCACCATCGCAATAAAGGAGCAGACCATGCCCACAGAACAGAACGTGAACACGAGTATGGAAGAACTTATAACATCTTCTCTTGGCAAAAATACGGCGTCCCAAGTTATTATATCCATTTTATTTGCCTTTTTTCAATATTATTTTTTCAGATCTTTTACATTTACTGCACACGTTGATGCGTATAGATATACAATGAGAAACATCACTTGTAGCTGTTATGATACCCCCAACATTACAGATAAGATAGTTATGATGAATTTATTAGCTCATCACATAGATAGTCTTTTTTATATTTTACTACCTCTTTGGTCTAGTGGTTCATTTTTATACGATACTGAGGATATAAAAGTGTTATTTGATATCAGCAGATGTCATAGTACGAGAACAGCTGATCAATATTGTTGGTAACGTCTTATGTGCTCAGGATACAGAAGAAGTTATCAATTTTGTTCTGGATGGATATGCGCCCTTTAGATACCATTAAATACAGATATTAAATATGTCCAAAATGAAATACTACAACTTTAGCAATAATTATAATGTATCAGCAAACTAAGCAATTATTTTCAAATTATCGAACTGGTCAACGGTCATGGTATACCGTGGTCTGTTGCAGTGCCCGTCTAGTTACGAAAGGGCACAGGGCTCAGTGTTGGAGCCCATAATATTTTCCTTGTATACGGCTAACGTCATCGAACAGATATAGACACACAGTGGTGTGTGTATGTAAACCATGTATCTACATTCGGTAGAAAGTCCACCTTATAGATGTTTGTATTTCTTTAATACTGCCAGACTTAGATCACTGGAGGTCTCAGTCGGGCAGTATTACTATGGCAGTCGTGCCTGGGCCAGGCCGGCAGCAAAGTTTCTTTTTTGGACCTTTTGAATAACGCAAGAGAATACTTTTATATACTCTACCCAGGGGCCCGGATGGCTCAACCAGGTACTTTTTAATTGGGTTATCCTTATCGACTAAACCACTGAGGGTGCCTTCACCTACTATAATTGGAGGGCCCCGGATCTACAAGTAACAGGGACCCTCCAGGAACAGGCTGGCCTCGGTGAAAAGGCCAGACTTCTTCTTCTTGGGGACTATCCATCTGCCTTTGAACAGTCCCTACTCCAACGTTGGAACTGGGCAATGGAGTCAGGGTCCCATCCTGATCCCTGGTCCCAATGCTCTAACGGAACACGCCACGCCGGTAGTCCCAATCCACGCCGCCATGTGCTAATTCTGAGGTACGGGTGGAGGACCTCAGACATTGGCAGGTCCCTTCCTCTAGACGATGGACCANNNCTCACCCAGAGGCCAACCTTAAAAGGCCGCAGAGGACAGGGAGGTCGGCAACAACACACCGCATCTCCCCTTCCTGTGCGGTCCCACCGCCAACCCATCTGACGGTGCGCCCCCATATAATATTAACCTTTTTTTTTTGTTAACGCAGGGTACAGTGCCTTTACGCACGCTATCCAGGAGCCCGGGTGGCTCAACTGGGTACAGTGTCAGGCTCGACAACTGGGTTGCCCCTACCGATTAAACCTCTGCGGGTGCCTTCAGCCACTATAATTTGAGGGCCCCGGATCTGAAAGTAACAGGGTGCCTCCAACGACAGGCTGGCCTCGGTGAAAAGGCCAGACTCCTCCTCCTTAGGGACTATCCGGCTGCCTTTGAACAGTCCCTAACTCCACGTTGGAACCGTGCAATGGGGTCAGTTTCCCATCCTATCCCCTGGTCCCAATGCTCCAACGGAGCACACCATGCCGGTCGTCCGAATCGACGCCGCCATTTGCTGATTCAGAGGGACGGGCGGAGGATCTCCGGCATTGGCTGGCGCCATCCGCTGGGCGGCGGACCAACCATTAAACGGCCGCAGAGGACAGGGAGGACGGCAACGACACACTGCATCTCCTCTTCCTCTGTGGCCCCACCGCCAACGCATCAGACGGTGCGCCCTCGTTCGGTCGCGGGAGATAGGGTGCACGGCAAAGACACACCGTGACACATCTCCTCCCGCGACCCCTCCTCCATGGACGCATCCAGATCGGGCCCTAGCGAAGCCCACCCGACGCGTCCCCACCCGGGATCCCTCTTGGTTCAGCGTGGTTGTCCAAGCCACGGCTACTAAGCTCCCTCACCACGACAAGGTGGAGATCCGTCGAGGGGGATATAATATTAACCTAGTCTAATGTACAGTAACGGCAAAGACTCAGTTAGTGTAGCGGTAGAGGGAAACACCTGCCTCTTTCAGCCAGCAGCCCAGGACAGCACAGTCCCAAAGCTTGTAACTTTTATACTCCAGTAATCAGAATATTCTTTAATATCTACTGATATTTGTAACGCTACTACAATAACAAAGACAGACAAACAATTATAACTGCAACAGCGAATAATGAACCCAATAAACACGAGAACAAACTAACTCAATAATTATTTACCTTTGGACGTATGTAGATAGGTTCTTTTAAATATCATAGAACTAAGCAGTCGTTTCTCCTGGTCCTGAAACAGATATCCGACGCCTATAACACCAAAGATGTGAATGGTGCGTTGCCGTCCAGGAGAATAGGATATGATGCCTCGTGCGGTGCCTGCCGGTATACTTAATACCGGCTACCTCGCCCTCCAAATCGACAATGTCAAGCTTTGACGGTATGGCGATAGGAATAAGCGAGGTGGTGGTACGAACCTGGGCGAGTCGTCGCAAAACTCTACTACCTTGTGCAACATTTAGGTTTAAAATAGTTCACCACTAGATCGACGAGGGAGCGCTATTTTTAGTTATCTAGGCCATGTTATTCCTGTATCAGGTTAGTATGTGAATAAGGCAATACGTTTTAATTATCAGTTTAAAAAAACGACGAGTGCGAGTCGTAATCGCACCCCGAATGTTATTATGCAAAGCGAGATACGAGTCCAACAACATATTAAGTAAGTTGACAAACTTATATTTCCTGACGCCTGGACACAATTTGTATGAATCAAACTGCACATATTTATTTGTAAAGATTTTTTCGATGATATTATAATTAAAATTTACCAATTTATAGTACTGGTTTTTATAGCAGCAACAAAAATAGATCATATGTAAGAATTAAAACTAGTACTAACTTATCAAGAAGTTTGAGTAATAGGGTCCCGTTACTACCTTATGACACGGAATTCTAAAAAAATATTGTGAACTATTACTTCAACGTTAT
>LUGF01009026.1:36743-49909 GCA_001625245.1 Calycopis cecrops
AAGTGACAGCTGTGTTGGCGCGTTTCGTGCAGTGTGTAAGTAGCCGGTGGCCCATGGAGGAAGGAGAAGAAATTTTCATCATATGGAACGGTACCACCAAGAACACCCTCGACTGAATCGGTCCAGCATCATTTATTATTATTATTATTATTATTCATATTCATTATTATATTTCATAATCAAATTTAAAAAAAAAATGTTTGCACACAAAACACTGCTCAAATAATTTTTTCATATGCAAATTTAAAAAAAAAATATGTGCTCACAGCTCATTTAAGTTTTTTTAAAATACGTTTTAATATTCAAAACACTTCATTTAAGATAAAATGCAGCTCAGTATATTTAAATAGTTTACCAAATTTTGAAAAAAATGCAGAACGTAATGTTGTCACTCAAACAATTATTAGGTCGCTCAAATATTATGAAGTTTTTCATTTTGTATTTTAAGCAGCTCAAATTGATGTTTGTAAGTCGCTGTTTTATTGATTTCTAGTCGCTCGCAGTCAGTCGCTCACTTAGTAATTCTGTACGCTAATTTCATTATTTTTAATACCTCAAATTTTAATTTACAGTCACTCGTTTAATTACTACCCTTATTATATCAGTTTAATCTTTTTTTAATTTGCACGAAAGTAATATTAATGTTTTTGTTTAATGTTATTTTCTGAATAACACAATTCGCAAATATCATCTGTATTTTATTTCAAATGGAAATAAATGGCTCGGCCAGTCAACTAGTATAAGATAAAATGTCCTTCATTGTGCCAAGCCAATCTTAACGAAATATGGAGATGATAAATTATAAAAATATAATTCCTTTAATTTCTGATGCTTTGTTCCTTAATATCTAATAATCTTTATTTATTTCTTTATGGGTATACATAGTGGTTTCATTTTAAAGAATTTTGTCATAAATATATGTCTACTTTTATTAAAATGCTCTATTTACAATATGAATTAATATTCTTCCCGCCATATGGGAAAGCCGTAGCCATACATATTGCATTATACCTAAAGTACCTATTTATAAAACAGAGTGCCACATATCACGATCTTTATACGCAACTTGCCTTTCTCTACCTTTATATCTCTCTTCTAAAGCACACGCCAGTTGCAAAGATTTATTTAATTGAAATTCTAACGAATTGAAATAATATATTGCAGCATATCCTTTTGTCACATACTTGGGGAGTATAAATATCGGGGATAGAAATAATTTAAATAATAAGACAACCCGATGAATATGTATTCGGATACGATAGAGGATACCAGGGACAGTTGAGTAACTTTTGACTTAAGCTATATCTCGGATGTTAAACATAGTATGACAAAAACAACAATTGCTACAGATGGAAGAACTATTCAGGTACCCAAAATACTACAATATGACCTATATATTTATCATTATAATACTTATTTAGATTTTATCATCCCCAAACTCTTGTAAACCTATCCTATGTCCGTTGTAAGTGTAATATAACTGCTATTTATTGATTTAGCATAAAAACAACATTGTTTCTAACAAATTTATACGTACAATAAAAGAAGTACGAATGTAAAAACCTACATACCATACGTGCCAAAAGCACGTAATGTCACCTCACTTTCGAACACCTGGCTATTGCAGCGGCACACTTCAGACAAGATCGGGGATCGCGGGAACGATTGACGCTCGTGATTGGTTGATGAAAAACACGCGATGGTGACGAGTTATTGTTGACTAATCTACCGGCCCCTATAGACAACCATCCCCAGTCTCCCCTACTTGAGTGCTGATGTAATGTCGTAATTGCTCGTATTTGCAATAGTAAGCCTTGACTGCATTGAAGGCGAAACAGGCTCAAACCTATGAAGAATGGTAATTTTATATGACTTACCCATTTTTTCGATTAATAACAATAACAAATAAATTCATAGAACGTGGGTCAAATAAATATATTATAACAGTACTGTTATTTAATATTCATTCAAACAATATTCCCCTAATCTTATTAACATTCTCAGTACGTTTCGGCGAAGTTTATTTAGCTGTTGTGGCATTTAGTGAGATTTACAGTTCTAATTGTGACCATAAGTATGTTTACCCTCATAATAGTAAATATAAAGGCGGGTTTCACTGTAATGACGTCCACAATCTTGTAACAATA
Organism: Calycopis cecrops; assembly: GCA_001625245.1. Lineage (NCBI taxonomy): Eukaryota > Metazoa > Arthropoda > Insecta > Lepidoptera > Lycaenidae > Calycopis > Calycopis cecrops. The sequence continues at coordinate 38,891 of LUGF01009026.1, forward strand.
TCTCTGCAATTATTTGAGATGTTACGACGATGACGCTACGTTTCTGATTGAATAACATTAAAGCGTAACTTAGTAATATCTAATTTAGATTTTAGATTATTCTTTTAGAGTTATTTCACCTCTGGCGTTATATTGGCATAAATACTATGTGTTGCCATGATTACTTTTTCGATTTTCCTATAAAAAATTAGAAAGAATGCATGAGTTAATTATTTTATTTAACGAGCATATTAAAGTAATAAGCATAATAAATAAAAATCAAATAGAATATTTTTTATAAAGAATATCAAATTAAAAAAAAACCAGGCCAAGTGCGAGTCGGACTCGCACATCGAGGGTTCCGTAGGAACGGGAGGTATGAGCAAAAGTAATAGACATTGAGAAAATTACACTTCCCTGCGACATGTTGACAAACTTGTATATGCGGGTGCTTGCATACATTTAGTATGAAACGAACTACATGCATAAGTTGGTAATGATTGAGAGATGAAGTGATATAAATTTAATTTACCAATTTTTTGATTTATTCCTATATGAATACTGTAAGGCCTTACTTCTTGCTAAATTTCAGAATTCTAGCTCAATGGGAAGTACCCTATAAATTTTCGAAAAAGTGCGTTTTCATACAAATTTTCTGAATAAATGGCTATAACTTTTTATTGCGTTAACTTAGAAGTCAAGACATCAAGACGTAACTGACCTCCGCATTTGATATGCTTTTCAGCTTAATCCCTTCACGCGTTTCAGAGAAAAAGGTCTTGGACAGACGTACAGACAGACGGACGACAAAGCGATCCTATAAGGGTTCCGTTTTTTCTCTTTGAGATACGGAACCCTAATAAGACAGCACCGTAATTAAGGAAATCATAACTACTGTATCCACATTCTGAAATATATAAACACCTAAAAATTATATCGTTTTTAGGAATTAATATATTTCAAAATTAATTTAATTAATTAAGAGGGCAAATTATTTTAGACGATTTTCATCTTTGGGATACAGGGTTGGATTTTTGGTGAGAAGAAATCTTAATGTTTATAATGTCATTTTAAACCATTATAACTTAATACGATTATAATATCTAAGGGAGAAAATATCGAAGGTAACCCTTATAATTAAAATACTTGTTATTTTCGGCACCCGCTGAGTGCTATGACAGCAAATGTCAGTTATTACCAAACTACAGAAAAGAGAGCTGCCAGATGTAAAATAACTCTAAACGTGCTATAGTTAATTTGGCTAGTATTTCTAGTGCTTATTATTCGCATACAATAGTGTACATTTATTATGCTTTTTTGAATTGAATGACCATTAAAAAGGTGTATCTACACATACTGTGACTATAACTATTCTGGGTTACTGCATTATCTGATCCTTTTGAGGACAACCGTCGCCCATACTCTATCGCATAAATGGTGTATAGATGAGTTAACCTCCTAAACATCTTGTCTAGTAGGGCATCGGAAACTCGCGAATTGCTCGAAGCTCGACTTTAAGGCCCAAACCTCGGTATCCTTGCCTCGGTATCATGTAAGCAAGAAGTACCTCCTTGGTTGCAATTCAGTGTAGCACAAGCTCTTAAATTTTATTTTTATAAATAAGTTAAGCTAACTTTATAAGATACTAGCTGTGCCCCGCGGTTTCACCCGAGTTTAATTTCTAAGACATCCATATATACTTCAACACCCTATTTCACCCCCTTAGGGGTTAAATTTCTAAAATCTTCGCGGATGATTACGTCATAATATCTACCTGTATACCAAATTACAGCCCTATCCAGTGGTTTGGGCTGTGCGTTGATAGATGATTATGTTACTTTTGAGTTTTATATATTATTACAATTTATTCGTAATATCTTTTGAATGGATTGTCTGATTGGAATAAAATAAAAAGTAATTTATAGCTATTGAAACAATTTTGTTCAATAAATTTATTTGGATAAGGATTAGTATTTCACGATAATATGATCAATAAACATAGGCTAATAATTTTAATTACTTTTATTCTGTGGAAAAGTGGTTATAATGGCTAAAATATAAATGTTTGGTTTATACTATCGCGGACTATTTTGTAGGCATTATTAAACTCTGCAACTTATCAATAGAAGTCAACCATCTCTAACCACTTAGGCAGCGTTCGCGAGAATCGTTAACGTATGGCAGTTTTTTCGTCGACTTACTCCACAATTTTCACTACCACGAAAAATTCTATCTATTTTCCGGGACAAAATACAGCCTATACGGTTTCGGAAGAATTCCTCTAAGTAATGGTAAAAGAAATTTTGAAATCGGTGCAGTAGTTTTAGAGCCTATTCAATACAAACATACAAAAATACAAAAATACAAAGGTTTCCTCTTTATAATGTTAGTATAGATATTTTCCTTTATACTACCTACTAGTCGTGATTCAATAGTATGCAACCGTTTTATCATTATGGAAGTTTTATATTCATTTACTTATTAACTGGCTTGAGAACTTTATGAATGTTAAAATAGTAAAAAAAGTAAAGTAATCTGTACATATAATAAAACAGTAAAATTCGTGTGAACATTGAATATATTTACGAAAAACTGATTGCGGGCGATTTTAAAATAGTATCAGAAGACTTTTCAATGCTTTTTATTTTTTTTGTTTGTCTGTTTGTCCGGGCTAATCTCCGAAACTACGGGACGGATTCGAATGAAACTTTATGTAGTGTATAGATACTGAGCCTGGTCAACATCAAAAATACTTTTTACAGCGGTAAAATTGCTACGGTAATTCGGAATTTCGGCACACTGCAAGCAAAAAAAGCATAGCAAATTACTTTGATTATAATATTACTACGCTACGCGAAAGAAGTCGCACCAGCTAGTTCTATATAAAGCCGTGACGTGGCCATATGGAGAAAAAATTATATCGTTGCAGCGCCCAATTTTTAACGTAATAAAATAACTCACCATTGTAAATTGTAGTAACAGAATTTCCCTCAGTTCGTGTATTACACGGAATGTTTAACTCCGCCATATCTAATTTGCTCCTCGCTTATGTAATTCGATTTTACAATCCTCTTTGTGTTTTACATTTAAACTTTTTCGCATTAGGGTCAATTTACACCAAAAGCGCGGCGAATCGCATGAGAAACTCGAACGAGACCCGCGGATTCCCGCGAAGTCGCTGGAATGCGCGAGAAGTCGCTGGAATGCTCCAGAAGTCGCGAGAATTCGATAATAAGTATTATAATAATTATTATAAAGTTGAAATTCATATGACACATAAACTGCGCTCCGCTTCGCTGCCCTTCGCCGCGCTTTTGGTTTGACTTGACCCTTAGCGATTTTTATTTTTATATCATATTATATTTTTTTATATTTATACTTATTTTGGCAGTCACTTAACGCTCGTTCGTCGTGGGTTTCTCGACCAATGTAAGAAATTATAAATCGTCGGTCGTTATTGGACTACAGGTAGAACATTCATTAATTAGGTTTCTCAATATTGGGAGACAGGAGTATGCCATCTCTGTCCAATGTATTTTCCTCGGACCTCGAACGATATTACGCTACTGGCAGAGAGGGAACCGCAAATCTACTCTTGACCTTTATGATAAATTGCTATCTGCATAGAAACCGTAGCAATAGCATTGAGTTATCTGGATTACAGACTCCGTCAAGATCATCTCATGAATTCGCTAGACGCGATGTAACACGCAATCAAACCTTGTGCGACAGGCGTTGACATTGCATAAGGATTTACTCGCTACTGTAATTGCAAGTGTTGATTAGCTATTCATGTCTTTGCGTGTGGTTTTAGTAAGAGGTAGTACCACACTGCATGCTTGCATGCACCGGATGGACCCGGTACTACCGGGGAGGTACCTCTCGCTTACACTAGACCGGCGTAAAGTGACAGCTGTGCACTTTTTTTTGCATAGTGCAGGAAGCAAACGAGCAGTCGGATGACCGTGATACGGCCACAGACATCTACAACCAGGGGTTTGGCAGTTGCGTTGCCGACCTTTAAACCTTCTTCTTCTTAACTTCAGTGAAGTGATGGCTATTTTTGTATAAAGAAACAAATGATCAGCCCAAGCCTTTTTATGTCGACCGACGCTCATTGACTATCGTGTCATTCTTTTTTGTACCTTAATTGTTGATATCGTAGACTACATGGAATGATAAACTATTTCTTACCTAGTAAAGTAACAAAGAAATGTTATTATTTCTTGAACGGTTCAAAAGTGACTAGGAAGTGATAAAGTTTCTAACTTGCTATGACGTGCGATTAAGTCGTAGTTATGAAAGTTTTCATTTTAACAACTTTCAAAGTTGTCTCATTGGATCTTTGTTACTACTGAACCGTGTTTAGGAGTTTTTAATGGAAGCGTTCATTATATAATTCTCGCACCAATACAATTAATGACATTTTTTTTTGTATATAAAATAAAATTTTAGTTTTTGATTGTTAAATTTCTATAGCATCCTTTTCCTTGTAATAAGTTTGAAATTTCTGCGAAATGTGACTGGTCAGCTTGGAGAATCCGGTCCCTATGAAGGATTGGAAAGTCACCGAGGTGCCCTGCTGCTGACCGATCCAGGACACTTCAAAATATCTAGTAGGTATTCGGCATCTCCACGACTGACGGTAGTAAGTAAATCATTTCCTCGCGAAACCAAAAAAAGACCAGGTAGGTAATTGTCGAAAGTCCGACTTCAGACACCAAAGTAGTTGATGCTGGCGTTCTACAAGGTCTGTCTCCTACTTTGTTTCTCCAATAATAAAGGCATTGATCAAGTAGGCACAACGTATTTGAAGCACAATGACATTGGCTTGAACACGATACAAATAGAAGGTGTGCCTAATATAATTTATTTATACAAAAATGAGTAAGAGTCTGTACATTTTACTATTTATATACCATTATATTATAAATGCTCATTTATTGAAATAGTCCAACTATCTCGATCTGCTACGAATGGCATCCATCTCAGAATGACTGCTACAAGGAGATCTTCTTCCCACTTAGTGAATATTTTCAATCGAATGAAAAAAAAATGAAAATATGATAAATGCTTTCGAATCTGCTTAAGGTGTCGGTGTGACTTGTGTTTGCGAGACAAGAGTCATATATTAATCAAAATTATGTTTTTGATAACATGTGGGGCATCTACATACATACAAAATAAACATTCAGAATCGCCGTATACGCGCCGTATTTATTTCGTTTTGTTTCCAGTTGTCGGTTCCTTCTTCTTCTATGACTTCACGCTAACACAGGGTCAAAGTGAGAGATATCAGAGAAATATGAAATATCCCAAGCGTGGGCACTAAATTCGACCACACGAAACGCTCCCGTACCCTGTAAATTATTTTACAAAATAAATACAAACTGAACTTGCTCCATTGTAACCGCCATTGTGAAAGACTCGTGTTCAAGAAAATAAACAAAATTTAGCTGTTGATGTTCTACACAAAAGAGTTTAGATAGCGAGAGCTTGGGCTACATTTGTGCTCATGGACACGAGCTTGCACAACAATGGCGGAATTATGAAACCCATTTAAAACCAGCACTTCTATCGTGAAACCTGATGATATTATGATATTATATACAAGGTTGATAAAAGCGAGAGGCGTTAAATGAAACCACATATTTAGTGTATCATTTCCAGGGTACACAGCAAAATCAGATAAATCGGAGCAATAGTTTAGCCACAGGAATTTTTTTAAGTTTTTTCTCACTTCGTATATCGCTGTATCGTCAGCTGATGCGAGGCCGAAGGAATGTGGGCGGCCGGGGTCATTCACGCAGTGTGAGGTTGCCGCTCGTTGTAGCCGCCGATACAAAGGATGTATACATTTTTCGCTATTACTTCTTTGAAAAACTTATTTTCGTACATTGTTTTCGCAGCGGTACATCGTTTTCATAGTCACTATCCACCATACTCCATGTCATAGTAATTTTGCATTGATTTACATGTGTGCGTAAATTCAAAGTAATCGGTAACGGGGGCGTTGATCTTGCTTATCATAGACTTAATAAAATACTTTTTATTCAGTCTATGTGTGAGACCATAGACTTAATAAAAAGTCAAAAGTGAATAGCTATGATAAAAATAAATCCACTGACAGAAAATTTGCTAAAAAGTAAACTGCAGGCGCATTGTGTAAAAGCAACAGGCCATTTATAAATATTAAAACCTTAACCTATTTGCATACCGGCATGGCGCGATGAATTTTAATATGTACTGAGAACATTCTGGAAGCCTACAGGTACCGAGTGTTACATTTTAATCAAGCCTTGTTTGTAAAAGCAGAAAAAGGTTTGGATATAAAGTATAGTACACATATCTCAGTATATTCACGTGCCTATTTCAATTTGGTTGTAGAAAACAGTAATGAACTCCGTAGCAGGGATTGCTGTTCGTTAGTGTCGCTGAAACACCAGAACGGTTGGACCGATTTGGCTAATTTTAGTTTTCAATTATTTATGAAACCTGGACTTTCATAATACATATCTTGTAAGAGACGACTAAATATGAATCTTTAAATAATAATAGTAAATTTAAAAAAAAATAAGCTTTATAATTTCGAAAAACTAATGAACAATTTCATAGACCTTTGATAGCTACTATCTGCTAAAGTAACCACGACCCAAACTCAATATTCGCTGGCAGTTCTTACCTGTATTGGGGACATGCACAGAGAAACTTTCCACTTTTATAAAATGACGAAAGCCTGGCTCTCTTGGGATAAAATCTTCATTGTCATGCTCAAAACATATTTAAGAATTTAATTATTAAGGAAATTGTAATTCCATCAATAACGATTTAAATTACAGTCATACTTACATAATTTTGCTCGATTATACGAACTCTGGATCATTGACTTGAGATTATTAAACTAATTAGATTCTGTATCGTTAATAAGTGACTCCATTTTTCAAAATTTGAAATTAATAGCGATACTTACGAGACTCATGACGTCACAAACAAAAAACTGATAGTATAGAAATTAAAGTATTTAATATATAAGTAAGGTATAGTAATACCAGACAAAGTCAGTAGACTTCAGTACTACTGTTACGATATTTCCTCTCGTTTTTAAACCGTAACATGTGCAAATATAGAAATAATTACATTGAAAACGAAGACGTTTAATTATCTTAAAAGGTTCTATAATTAATTTGTTAATGGACACTCGCTCTTTGTGTAACATCAAGGGACCGGGCCGAGGTATAATTACTGAGGCGGTGTTAAGTGCAATAGATTTTTCTGAGAACTAAGAAGTTGCAAGCTGAAACTGAACTGCATTGCAGCTGATTTGGCCGGCACCTCGCGCTCATATGACACCGGCGAAAACATAAAGATATACTGTCGCGCATTGTGCAGTTGGTGGGTTTCTAGTGTCTTAGTGGGTGGGTCTATCACAAGTCAGCGTAAACTATGCTTATTTACATCAATAAGCCTCAACTATTCGTTTCGCGAGTATTATAAAAGTTTATCATAGTACTACACAGTATAAAACAAAGTCGCTTTCCGCCTTCTGTGTCTGTATGCTTAGATATTTATAATTACGCCACCGATTTTGATGGAGTTTTTTTTATTCATACAGAGATGCAAGAGGAAGGTTTTTGTGTATAATAACTCTATTTTTGAAGTCCCAAATCTACGCGGGCGAAGCTACGGGCGGAAGCTAGTCGATTATATATTGATATTTTAACGAATTAACTATATAACAAATTATTTATCATTCATCAACATTATGAAGGGTGTAAGAGTTCACTTGCTCGATAGAATTAAATCAGCAGTAAAAACTTAAATAATAATTATAAAACTAACGGAGAGAAAACGAATCCTCTTTTCAGGGACATTCTTTTCGTTCATTTAAGTTAATTCTGAAGGGACTTGTATCTTTAACGACGAGCGCTCCTGCGATAAGCTAATCTAATTAAAAAGTTATACAGTACAACGTTAACATTTCCGTAGGTATTTTTGCTGGTTAAGTTTACTTAAGAAGTTTCTAACCGATTTCGAAAAAGGAGGAGATTCACTATATATTTTTGAGCCATTAGCCTTATTTCTTTCAAAGGGCACGCCCGATATTATTATTATTTTCTGTTTTGAATATTTTTAGTTATACCGGCAATTAAACCAAATCTCTAAAAATAACAAAAAAGACAGCCTAGTGATACGGACAGACGGACATGGGAGTTGGCCCTTTTTACCCCATTTATTCCTAAAACGAAGGAAGTCAACGATATCATAGTAAATATTTTTCTAAGTTCAATACTTGTATTAATTAATACTAGTGATAACCTAATGGTCAAATTTCGACCATAATAATTTTCAATTATTGAAATATAATATGGTCGACCATCGTCGACCATCAACCGTATTTAATATTACTGCTACATCAGTTTCAACTGCAGCCGGTGTCCCATTGAGCGGGATGGCGTATGGGCTGATGAAGAGCAACGCTGCATATATGGACTGCCTTGTGGTATATTGGTAAACGTGTTCAACCACAGACGTGAGATCCCGGATTGAAATCCCGGGTCGAACCAAAAAGTGTTATTGGGATTTTTCAATTTCTAATAACAGTCCGGAGTCAGAAATTTGGTGGTGTTACAACCCCGTGCCTCGATGATCACATTAAGCTGTCGGTTCGGCGCCTAATTTCTCTCCGGTCGTGTCGGACTGCCGTCCCATAGGAATATGAGAATAAGGGAATAGAGAGTGCACTTGTGTCTGCGCTCACACTTGTGCATATGATATATCTAAATAGACGGCCGACGTAGCCGAAAGCAGCCTGGACGACATTATTTTATTATATGCGGATGTAAATGGGCGTTGGTAGTCACTAACTGCCTTAGATTGTACTTGTAGCAAAATTGGCATTTTGCAGTTCATATTATTACTTCAACTAATTTACACCTGTATCATGGACTTACTTATTATATATTAATGCCTTATATAGTCTTATTCCAAAAGAGAAAATATTGTGTAACCAGTTCATAAAGATAACGAAAACCTTTTTTCCGCCCAGAAACGGCTTAGCCCTTATTATCCCTTCAGTAAGGACAGCGGTAATCCCGCTAATGGCGATGCGAAGATAATTCACATAGGTACTACTGAAGTATACAGATTGTTCTTACATATTATATTATCGAGTGTCGCATAATTCATATGTTGAATAGAAAGAAAATACATCTTATTTTATATAGTTAATTTGCATAGATTTTGGTTTAGATAAATGTAGATATTTTTATAAAAGACAATACCGACGGTTGACCGAGGTTACCTGAAGGAATGTGACTGCATGCAATTATGGTAAGAGTCGAGTAAATAATTCAGTCTCGAGTTGTTCAACTGTGAGGGTTGTAAAAGGACATAATCAGGGAGGTTCCACTTAATGACGGTTGGGATTATGAACAAGGATCAGTGTCGTTAAGTTCATAAAGATTAATATATTCTACGATGGAGTATACAAAGGGTGACGAGTTACCGTACCTCCAGTAAAACGGTGAAGAGCAAATCATCTCAAGTAACTCTTGCGTGCACTCTGTAGACCACCGCTAGGCTTGCTACTTCACGTTACATCAAGCTAACTCATTTTATGTTCACTAGTTTAGTTAGTTGCTTAGCCCAAAGTCGGCTGTCATAGGATGTCATTCATACAAACATCAAAAGTCATGCAGTACATGTGTACCTACTGCAGTGTGTAAGTAGCCGGTGGCCCACGGAAGTGTGTGAAGAAAGGAGGGCAGCGCATCTGTATAGCCTCTAGACGAATCTCTATGGGCGTCGGTAGTCATGAAAATGGCTCCAACTGCTCTTTTGCCCCCTGTACCATAAAAAAAAATACATTGGATTGACTTTTTATGTAAATTCATTGTGTTACCGAAACTTAATCGGACTTGGACCGAGTCTCTGACACAAATGTTATACTGAAATATTTTATGTCCATTTGATACAATCTACATATTAATACATGAAGGAAAAACTTCGGAAACATTTCTACGAAAATTGCGCGGACTGAGGAGTACGAAATTTGGCACACTTTTAGTTTACGTGTAAGAGAAGTGCAGAACGTTAATATTGTTTAACAATAATGTTTATAAAGTACTTTTATTAAATAAATAAAGCTTTACACACACTACCGTGCTTTTGACATATATGATATATTATAAGACGCACGTAATTATAGATGAAGTTTCTATGTATCTTACGTTAGAGTTTTATTTTATTTTAGATCTTACGTTACATGTTTTGAAAACTCTATATTAATGTTTACCTTAGTTACGATGACATGTAATATGATATTTAGTTTTAATTGCAAAAAAGTTACACTTAGATCGAATTTCGATCTTCGCGGGATCACTAGTTTGAGTTAAATAGGTAATTTAAATGTATGGCGGCCTACGGCTATGTCATATGGACGGGCAGAATATTAATTCAAATTGTAGATACAATATTTTACTTTTTCTTCGTTTCAAAAAAATTATTACTGGTAGTGTTAAACATTCATGTACATTCGATTGCAGCAAACATTCGGATAGTTACAAAAGCTTTAAAAATAAACACTGCTGAAGTTAATATCCTACTAATATTATAAATGCGAAAGTTTGTATGTTTGTTTGTTACTCCTTCACGCAAAAAGTGCTGAACTGATTTTCATGAGGCACACACAGAGTAACTTGGATTAACATATAGAATAGTTTTTATCCCGAAAAAATGTTCCTATGGGGTGCCATAGGATGATTTTCTATTTTCGACAGGAACGAAATTTACCAGGCTGAAACCGCGGGTCTCAGCTAGTACAGTATATATTTTATAAGCGACATTAAGTGACCAGAAAGGCCGAATCAATTTCCTGCTCTCCGGAACAGGTGCGGTCATGTCTCCCGCAGAGCCTCCACGTTAAATTGACTCTTGCTATAAGACATTTTAGTATCTATATATTAATATGTAAATCAAAAACTTTGGGCCCCTTTTCACGAAAATTAATACTACTTATAGAGTGTGTGTGTGTGTGTGTGT
>LUGF01009026.1:64138-83789 GCA_001625245.1 Calycopis cecrops
ACAAATTTATGTTAAAATTTGTTAAAATTTGTTTAAATTTGTAAGTTTAAAAAATTATTATAAACAAAATAATGAATTTTTTTTAACTTTTATCACGTGATCTTCTTAAGCGCATGTATAAGAAAGGGTTCACGAAGAATAAAATTTTATAGGGCTATTATTTAAACTTTTAGACCGTCATTTATGCAAATGAGGATAGCCAAAAAATTAGTTAATTAACAATTGCATAACTTTTAGAAAAATGACGATCAAAGTTTAATTCCAACGGGACCTTATTGCTTAAAGTGTTAACAAGACAGCATAATTTTTTCAGATTTTTAAATTTATATATAATGCATAAAAAAAAATATTTATTGCGGTGTGCTGTCTTTAGCGGCGATGCGCTATGGCCGTAACAGGCGCGCGGAGCCCTATTTTCAGTGTTAAATTAAAATTATTAATAATGGAGATAGAGTTCCGGGAGTTAAGACTTTTTTATTGGAAATTTCCTCCTCTTTAAGAATCTTTTTTTAAATTCCTTAACTATTAATATTTCTCGAGTTATAAGCAAAAAACGAATTGCCTTTTTTTTTCGTCTTAATTTGTTAATAACAATTGCAATTTTTTGCATGCTGTAAAATCCTCAAAGTACCTTTTTCTAATTGTCATTCCGGATCGGATGAGCCATCGCTCATAATATTTTTAGGACCTTTATCACTATTTTTCACGTTTTTCAAGATGTTGACTAGACTACTAGGAAGGCCTAATAGGTAAAACAAATCCATATTAGTAAGACTCCGATTGCCGTCTGTCCGTCAGCACCAAACTCAGACCCAGCAGAATCTATTTTCCCAGATGATGTTTTTCTATTGACGCGAACAATACATTCTATTATTTGGTAAATAATAATTATATCACTGAAAAGAACCATTACAAAAACTTATTGTATATCTATAAGCACTATTAGTTTGTATAGTATTAAAGTCAATTACATTGTGTAAGAAAGTTGACTATCCACTATCCAGTAGCATAATTTCGCGGAAATCTCAAAAATCTTGACAAAAAGTAGCCGATATCTACTCCTTAATGATGTCAAGGTATAAGTAAAGACACATTTAAGGACACAAAACAATGTTATTTAATGCATTTGTGCAAGAATTATATAAAGAACGCTTCCGTTATATGCGACCAAACACCATACAAAAGTGATTCAAGAAGACGCCTTTCAAAGTTGTTAAAATCTTAACTTTCGAAACTACGACAGGTTAAGTCGTAGTTATGAAAGTATCTAAGTTGTACGTTGTGGCAACTTAGATACTTTATCGCTTCCTAGCTTCTCAACAAATTCATACTTCTGTACAAGAAATGATTACAAGTTTTAGTTACCTTATTTATAATAAAGCGTATAATTGTTTTGCATTTATTAATAACTTTATAACTTCGAAAGAGGACCTCCCTATGGAGGTCCTATTGCGAATATAAATATAAATATATTTTGTAGGTAAAACATTTTATTTCATGGTGAAATAGGGTGTTGAAGTTTATATGGATTTGGTGAAACCGCGGGGCACAACTAGCCTAATACTATAATATGTGTGTGCCCAATCATGAAAATCGGTTCAGCAGTTTTTGTCTGAAGGAGTAACAAACAAACAAACACAAACTTTCGCATTTATAATATTAGTAGGATAAAGACAAACCAGCAGCTACCTTTGTTTGACTATCGAAGCCACATTGGCATCCGAAATTTTTCCTTTCCTCTTGCTCCTCTTAGGGACCATCAGAAAGTGAAGTGAATGCACAAAAACTTACCTATCTTATAGGCGATGTTTTGCATGTTTATAGTTAGATTCCTCTTATCTTCCAGTTATTTCCAAGCTCTATTGCGTTATAGCTTAAAAACGCAATAAAATCAATGATGAAAATTCAAACCTGCAATCTGCATTTTTTTCATCCATAGACCTTCGGGATATTTCCTATTGTTTACATATTTATTGCATTGCATTTGCATATTCGCCCGAACATTTTGGTATTCTACTGGGGCAGATGGTCGAACAAAACCTGTCGGCCTGTCGAGGAAAGTATTTAAGTTTCAATTAATACGATTCATCTAATTAATAAGTAATACGATTCATCTAATTAATAAGTAATACGATTCATCTAATTAATAAGACCTCCCTTCTCCGAGATCTAATTAAAACCTGTTTCATTGTGTTGACGTTTAATTAATTTTGAATGTTTGAAGTTACTGATTACGTCTTTTAGTCAAATTACAACCACGGTGCTATTAATATGATTTTTATTAGCTCAATAAAACATAAATTATAATAATATAAATAAAATATAACACCATAACTAACTAAAAGATAGAAATTGTATTCACTTACATGATATATTATATTATCTACCGCAGTACCCCGCTAGGCGTCCTCATATACATAACATACATCTGGATGTCCATGAGCTCGATAGTCACCAAAAGGGTCCGATTGCCCCTTTGCCTCTCGTGTCTGATGGTATCTGATAGCCAATACTCTTGTACTTCTCACCTTCTCCTCACACGATTCCCTCCATTGTGTCCTTCAGAACCTTTACAACCGCATGGCATTAAGCCCACCACTTCACGTTATATTTATTTAATTTTTATAACATAGAGGAGCGAAAGAACAGTCGCCACCTCCAGCTCATGACCCGTGTCGGCCACTTTTTAACTGCCGCGCGCGAGCTGCTCCCCTCCGTTAGAGGTGGGGAGTTGAGGACACCCGCTGTCCTCGGCCATGATAATAATAGTATAACCTATTAGTCGCAATAGTCCGGTTTGCCTTCTCCCATTAGTCTGGGAAAGAAGGGGGGGTCTGTCCCCCTATCGACCACAATTACAGAGGCTAGAGCTCCCCAGCGAGTTCGCTTCTCATATCGATGAAGCTGCACTGACCTTCTGTCTCAGCATAGTTTCTATCTAAAAAAAAAAAAGTCGCCGCCTCTTAGTAACTACTGAAGCATACAAACATCCTCACAATCAGAGTAGTGAAGTTAATTAATTGATATAGAAGTGGCACGGTTCTTGTCAACCATTTTATATCCCCAGCTGCTGAGAACTATAAAGCGTGTTCTCTGCCGGCTATAAAACATATTTTATTACTGCTATTTCCTACTACGAAGTACCTACGTGTCCAGGAAATAATAAGTCGTCAGTACAGTTCAGCAATACCTTTTGTAAGAGGTACATTATTCGTCCAAATCCATATTAGCTGCATTATATTATATACAGGGTTATTTTTTGGTCACCGGCCAAATTTTCAGGTTTGGTTTATAATCAATAATACATTCGATTTATGATATAAAAATATTAAAATAAATAATTAGATACAATTACTTTGCCCCATTTTGTAAAACTTATTTCTTGGTCACCACGTGCATCACACTCGCGACTCACGGTAGGCCGACGTCACTGACCTTAAAGTCGATACATTTTGTGTTAGAACAGCAATTCGATGTATTTTTAAGGACCATTTCTAATCGATTTTTATTTAATAAAATATTACAATTAGACGATAAAATTTAAAACACATCTTTGGAATGATGTCTACTTCTTTCTTTTATCTTAAAATTGGGCCGGTGACCAAAAATAACCCTGTATAAGGTGCACCGGGGCTATTGCAACTACGGGGTAAAGGCAACTAATTCCAATAACTTACATTTGCCGCCTTTTTTTAAACAATGACATCGACAGCAATAAGGCTGAGTAGTCAATATTTCAACCAGGATATATAAATCGCAAGTAGACTAACTACTTTTTGATCAGGAACTCATTTTGTTTTTCCGTCATTTTGTGATATTCCACTATGGACGCGGTTTGAAGTTGATAAAGTGAAAAAAAATATTTCTTGCATGTTTACCAGGGGGGAGACAGTGTCATACATACTATAGGTGACAATTTTTCGCAGCGCCATCACTTTTTCCGCTCGCGTAAACTTATAAGCACGTAGTACCCAATCGAGCTACAGATGGCGCTTTAGCTAAATCGATAATAATTGCAAAAATTTTTATTAAAAAAATAAGTATTAATAAGTTTCAATTTTTAAAATAAGTATAGTACGCTTATTTACATTTTTTTACAGCAACATACTGAGTTGGAACCAATTTGTGGCACACATAAGATTATGTACATGTCTTATGCACTGGTTAATCTCTTTCCATTTCATGTAAATTATGTGTATCGCAAATAAATAATTCTTATTCTTATACTTATTTGGATATTGATGCAAATTCAACATTATTTTCAATTTTTCGGCAGTTTAATAAATGATTTTTTAGCATGGCAAGAACATAGAAGATAGAAGACAAATTATCTAAAATCACAGATCAGTACAAAATGGCGTTTACGCATGTCTGTAGACTGTAGTCTTCCTCCATTTTGTATGTTTTTTGTGGTTTCTCGGTTTGGTTATAAGAATCATGAGCAACATTCGCATAAATATACGAAAACTAAAATAATAAATAATTAATTAGAATTGATTTACGTAAGTTAAGATTTTTTAAAGGATTCTATTTAAGTTTGATATAAATATCCACTTGTAGAATATGACAGAAATTATATTGTAATTCTGTACAAGTGGATATTTATATCAAACTCGATAGAATCCGTTGAAAGAATCGTAATTTACGTAAATATAGTTACCTAGCTAGCTATATATATATATATAGCTTTTGGGATTAGTTAGCGGATCGAAAACCAGACGGCGACACCGTTCAATAAAGGTGTCAAAAATTCTTGTGAGAGGGCTCTCTATTCCTTGTATATTACTGTACTCTATGATGTTTACTGACAGAAATTGATCGTGTTTGTGATTTTCGATTACCGTGAGTATTGTCTACAGTATTTATTTAATCCGATATAGTTTTAATTTTAAGTTATGAGTTCAGTTAAATTTACCCAATAAAATTAGTGTCATGGGGCTATTGCAACTATGAATTTAGTTGCAATAGCCCCATGATATTTACTATGAAACAGTTTTTACTAGTGATGTTACATGTCGATATTATATAATACTAGCTGTTACCCGCGGCTTCGCTCGCGTGGTTTTTCACGATAAACAGGAGCAGATGTCACTCTTCAGGCTTTCAAATATCTCGATACTAAATATCACATCGATCCGTTGACCCAATTTGATGCGAAAGAAAGACAAATAAACAACAAACAAACACACTTTCGCATTTATAACTTTTTTTTTGGTATAGGGGGACAAACGAGCAGTCGGAGCCATTTTTACGACCACCGACAACCATAGGCATCCGCATAGTGACTTTACAGATGCGCAGCCCTCCTTTCTCCTCCCAACTCTATGGGTCACCGGCTACTTACACACCGCACGAAACGCGACAGCACAGCTATCACGTCGGTCTCATGTAAGCGAGAGGTACCTCCCCGCTCGTGCCGGACCAATTCGACTGCATGCAAGCATGCAGTGTGGCACTACCTCGACTGACTAATGAACATCCTTAAAAATACAGTGTTTTTAATCGATATTTTGATTTGGGCCAAAATCGAAAAATACTACAATAATATGTCCCCACACTAGTTTTATGAAAAATAGTTGCATTTACCCCCAATGTCAAAAGCAATTTAATTTAAGCCAAAATTAACCGTATTTTCTCACTTATTGAATTCTAAATCTTGTATGTATATTTAAGAAAATCTTGTACTTTTCTTCTTAAAAAACGGTGAAGCTCTTCTAGAATTATAATAATATCATTTAGTTGCATTTACCCCCGGTGTGGGGGTAAATGCAACTCTTACTACCTTTGTTAAGTAATATAGTAACAGTATTTTTGTTATTAAGTTTTTTTCTGTATTATGATCATTAAAATAAACTGCTATTAATAAGTAACGTACCAGTTCTGTCGCATGTCATGAGGTAATTAAAAAGCTACCAATTTTTTATCGAGAAAACATCAGCTTTGATTTTTTTAGTTGCAATAGCCCCGGTGCACCCTATAACAATCTCATACAAAAATATATCTACACTATTATTATAAAGAGGAAATATTTGTTTGTTTGTACTGAATAGGCGCCGAAACTACTCGACGGATTTGAAAATTTTAGATGAACATAGGCTACTTGTTACCGCAGGAAAATGCTTCATTCCTATGGAAAAAATTGGTAGTAAGAATTACCCTTCCGTACTTATCTCTTTCAAACAGGGACAAAAGAGAAGGAAGCGTTTAATTCCATACACCTGTAATGTTTTAATACGTCATATATTTTTTACAGTTATTATCGAAAAACAAAGTGAGAATGTTATCATTTATTTTCATCCTTAGTTGTTATTTTTCTGGCAGTTTATTATTAGTTGGAAACAGTTTACATGTCTCGGCCTTGTTTATAGGCCTTGTTTCAGTGACTCGCATCTGAAATTTAGTCCAAAAATGAACAATAAACATCGGATTAATTATCATTTGGAGGTTTAACTGAAAAAAATGGAGAAATATCATAGTTCAGCATACGGAAAGACGTTTGTTGATCATCATAGACAATTGTTATTCTAAGGTTTTACCACCTACAAGTAATTGGCTCGTGTCCTTAACAAAAGTATAGATATAGATATAGACATAGACATAGACATAGACATAGACATAGACATAGACATAGACATAGACATAGACAGACATAGACAGACATAGACATAGACATAGACATAGACATAGACATAGACATAGACATAGACATAGACATAGACATAGACATAGACATAGACATAGACATAGACATAGACATAACATAGACATAACATAGACATAAACATAGACATAAACATAGACATAGACATAGATATAGATATAGATATATCTACTGTATTAAAAAAATTGCAAAAAGTAAAATTGTATAAAGTATTCGTCATGAAGTATATCTCTCGTGACTCTAGAACGTTCCATTCATCAAGCGTCCGCAGCACGTGACAGAATATACAAATGGCGATTTGATAACCTCGGCGATTGATATTTGAATGATGCTCATTTTAAATATTATTAATGATTTATTATTTTTTATTTATTCTTGATGATTAAATCAGCGTGCAATATAGCGGTGTGAAATTTGCTGATCCATAAGATTAGAAGCTTATTTTGTAGATTACGATTGCACAATCCCCATAAAATACACAAAAAATATTAATAATATTATTAATATTAACTAGAAATATTTGTGCAAAAATCTTATCTCGTCGTACTTGACTTCTCATCTGGAAATGCTTATCCTGTATTCCGTATAAACCCGCGATATCTGGCGTTTTCAATCACTCAAACAGCGGATTCATTTAAAAGATTGGACCCTGTCGAAAATACGGGCTAGTGAAGTGTAAATACTGTCTGGATTATTGATGTTACAAATTTCGACTAGGGTAAACTTTTTATTCAATGAATTATTGTATTAAAATATTTTATGTTGTTTTTGTTGCAAATGACGAAACGCGACTGATCACGGAATTTCGCAGCTCATATAATCTCATTTCTTTTTAATCTATTTACACTTGTAGGTATGTGTTAATGTATGTCATAATACGTTCAAAGTATACCAATTTGAAAAGTATTTAATGCTCTATGTAGCCTAATTCCAAAACAAAAAACTGTGAAATTCTCGTATTATGTATAACTAGTTCTTAAAGAAAACAAAGATCTTTTTCCTCCCCGTAATTCCTTTGCTACATTGTTTATTATTGAATAAAACCATGTAGCCTACTTTTATTATTCATACCGCACTCCAAAAAGTCGTAATACATTGTACATAGTTCACTGAATGTATCTCAGAAACACTCGTATACAGCGGAACGACCATATTCATAAAATATTATCCTCCGTAAGGACAGCGGTAATCTCGCTAATGGCTATTCCAGGATCATTCCCATATTATACTGAACTTGTTTGTACTTATAATATTGTATTTTTGTCACATATATTATATTATATTGAATACAAAATACGTGTTATTATATTTATAGTATATTTCTTGCGTTTATTTGAGTAGGTATAATTATAACAAGGTTATTATCTTAAATATTAGAATATAATATAATATTTGTGGACATATCACACTACGTTAGTCTAGCCCTGTGCGAAGTATCGTAAGGACTTGTGTTACGGGTACTAAACAACGTAAATACATTTTATACGTTTTTATAGATTTATAAATAAACTATATATTTAAGAGTTTTATTATAGAAATACATATAAATACCACCACTTTAAAAACACAAAGTATTGAATTTGACAGATGTCAGTTTGTTTCTACTTAGGTTAATGCTTGAATAAAGTTGTTCTACTGTTCTCTGTTGTTGATTTGTTTTTTTTTTGTGACTTTGGTATTTAGTCCGTGCATCTGTAAAGTTGTAAAGTTCGTAAGTAAACTTTAACAAGGCAGAATACCTAGGGAAATGTTAACGTTGTGCTATATAACTTTTTAATTAGATTAGATTTTCTTAGCGTTAGTCTTTCAAGATACAAGTCCCTGCAGAATAGACTTTAATCAACGAGGTGATTGTCTGAAAAAAGACTCTTCCTCCCTCCGTTAGTTAGGTACTATAATTATTGTTATTTAAGTCTGATGTAATGTATTTCTATAGAGATAATGACGTCGATGTCTATTACCAAGAGGTAATTATGTTGATAAATGACGAACAATACGACGAATAATTAATTAATTTAAACTTTTATGAGAATTGAAGTAGATTGTGTTCGTAAGTTATTATAAATTGATATTTTGTTTAAACCTTTTTTCACCATCTGGACAGAAGTGTAATATAAAAAAAAACTGACTTCAAAATTATCACCATGCTATAAAGTTAAAAATTCTTGCCAAACGAACTCTTTTCAGTACATTCTGGAAACATTAGAACCAAAGTTACACCGTTGCAGTTTAATTAGTACTTATATTACATTAATTAACAAGCATACTTCAGTAAAGTTTCACAAAAAATCAGGAAATATATTCATAACATATATTACTACGACGTGTTATGTGTAAACAATGTATATTTTTGTATGAATAGGTTTTACTTTACACGTCATTGTAAATTTACATTTCATTGTGTAATAATTATGATATTACCCGATGATAAGTATCGGTACTTAAATGTCAGATAAAATAGTACTACAGCTACTCAGTGAATTGTTAAGTTGGTTATAATTAAATTATCTGAAACTCTGCAAGCAACGATAAATATATAATGAGATCCTTTATTAATCACCATAATAAAGGCACTTGGATCTTGGAAACTGGGCTAGGTACTTAAATAATATATAATAGAATACAATAGGATATTCTTTTTCACACAAATACACACAGACATACATACTCACATACATTCATACATACACACTCGCACAAACACCCTTCGCTTTTTACATGTTTGTTTTGTTGCATGGACTATTTTTCAATTGCTTATTATTCTATGTTTCACAAGCCACTGGCTTATATTAAGACCTAAAAATAATCTTACTCTGTATAAATATTAGCTAATAAGCAGCTGTATTTACACCAAAATCAATCACCCAAGATATAAGCTTCTACTTAGTTTGAAAGATATAAAAAAATAATTATGCCATTTTCGCCCTGTTCGTTTTGTTCTTTAAAAATTTAGTTTTAGATGAATTATATTACAGTATTAGGCTGATTCTTAATAAAGAAAGATTATTAATAGAATGAAAGTTTTATTCGGGAAAATAATTAGATGCATCTCCCCCATCTGCAAGAGAATGGGGTGTCGGTCACGTTACCGTCCGTCCCTAAACCTCACTCATAGCCATTGTAAGCTGTAGCTAGCTTTTCGCTTACACAGCAAAAGTTCGAGTCCGAAAAAAAATAGTGTAACTACTTCCTCAAAAGGCAACCACTCAGTTAAATGGTATTTGCCACTAAGGAGTACCGCCACCCTAATTTTATTTGGTTGAAATCGAGTACTGCACCCGATTTCATAATAACACATAATTTATCACCACATAAATTATACTAAAATATCTTATTTTATATACAAATTTTAGGCGATAGAAGGAGCTTCTTACAGTTTTAATTGCATGATCTTCAAACTGCAAGCCTTCATCAATTAGTAGTACTAAATCTCTCTATAATGTTATCCTTAAAATGAACTGTGGGCATAATCTGTACCGTTTAGTAAATTTGCGTTTTAGTACCCATAAGCATATATTTGGTTTACTTACATATACAGTGCTGTATCTGTTGGATGACGTCAACCGTGTATAAGGAATAAATAATAGGCCTCAACACTGGGCCCTGTGGTACCTCTCATCACAAGACGGGCACGGCACGGTACCATGATCGTAGACCAGTTAGACAATTTGAAAACAATTGCTTAGATGGATAAATCAATATATCTAAATATTGCTAAAGTTGTAGTATTTCATTTTAGACATATTTCCGGTATTTTTAGGGTACCTATCTAAACCACAAGTATAGTGCAAGCGTACAAAAACGGTAACTTCTCCTCTATCCACAGCACATAAGATATTGTCCGCAAATCTGATTAGAACTGTGTCGAATTATGACATCTACCTAAGTAATTATATTTTCAGTATCCCATAAAAATGAACCAATTATCTATACCTACACTTGATGCGCTTACCACTAGATCAAAGAGCCAGTTAAACAAGGATTATTATCTATTTAATGAGCTAATAAATTCATCAAAACTATCTTATCTGTATGATTATGGGCCTCAAAACAACTTCAAGTGATGTTTCTCATTGCATATCTACACGCATGAACGTGTGCAGTAAATATAAAAGAATATAAATATAAAAAATATATATATTCAAAAAAGGCCAAAAAATGAATATAATGACGTGGGACGTTGTATTTTCGCTAAGAGAAGATGTTAATAGTTTTCCCATAATCCTGTTCACTTTCTGTTCTTTGGGCATGATCTGCTCGTTTATTGCGATGGTGTTTCTTATCACAACGGCTGCATTATACAAGGAGTGGCGGAAGGTG
This sequence comes from Calycopis cecrops, assembly GCA_001625245.1. Lineage (NCBI taxonomy): Eukaryota > Metazoa > Arthropoda > Insecta > Lepidoptera > Lycaenidae > Calycopis > Calycopis cecrops. The sequence goes on from LUGF01009026.1 coordinate 75,120, forward strand.
TACAAAAATCAAATTCTATTACAATTTATGCTCGCAAGATTTTTCTATATCATGGTGAGGTATACCGTGGAGACTAATCGATATGTAAATGGAATAGATTGCTATACGGACATTAAAGTCATCTTCATGACTTACACAGAAGTTGCGGTGGTGACTTGGATGTTTGTGTTCACCAAACAAATGTACGACGACTTCGTGAGAGTGTTGTTTGCAGTTATACCGTTGTGGAAAGTGTCGCTAGTGGCGTGGGTTGTGCCTATTTTTATCACCTCTCTGTTATTTTTGACGCATCGTTTTCAAAATTCAAATGAGAACATATTTTTTACAATATATTTGCTGGTTGCTAAATGGCCGTTACTTATAGCGAACTGCGTACTTCTAGTTTTGATACTAAAAACTATTTTGAGTGATAATAAAAGTAAAAAAATTAAGAATAAACGAATTGTTATAGTGTTTATAGTACTTATAATATCGTTTTCATTGCAACAAATAAGTTCAGATATGTATAAATTGATAAACGTTTTATTTTTCTATACGTACGATGAATCTTCTATTTTGTTGTTGATAATTGCAAAACTATTCATAGTGTACCAATATGCTGCGTCTATGTTCTTCTGGTTATTCGGTAACGAGAAGACTAGAATAATGTGGGGAATTCAAAAGAAATCGAAGATAACGAAACAAACTTCTATAACATCTATTTCGGAAATAATACATACATAAGGGAAATAAGAACTAGACAATTATACCAATTTGTGACGCACATGATATTATGTGCCTTTCTTTGGCTTTGTTCTTTTCACTTTCCTCATTTAATTCAAATGTTAAGATTATGTGTATTACAAATACATAATTCTTATTCTTATAAGTATTTTATGTTCTTTGTTATTTTTATTACATATTAAATAAATCAATATATCGGTGACCGGGCTTTGGCATTTATTTACATACGAATTACTTAATGAAAGATGAATAAAAGAGGACAAAAAAAAAAGAAAACAGAAAAGTGACTGTGAATTTGATCCTTGTACTCTTCGCGCCAACGTCGATTGCCCTCTCAACTGAGCTATTGACAGCTTAACATGAGCAATGGCGAAATTTACCTACGTATTCTAATGATATTGTAGCAGTTTTTTTTGCCTGAAAACAGCGATAAAAATATTTTCTTAAAAATTTGCTAGATCGATTTATCGCCCCTAAAATGCAGGGGGGTAAACTAAATTTTGTTAATCGTTATTTTACAAATCGTTACGTTGGGGCCGTTTTCGAGATTCAGTTTAAATAAATAAATAATAAATACATTTTTATTTCTCAAAAAATCAACATTACGTGATTATACAACATACAACACCAAAATTATATGTATACTAATATTATAAAGAGGAAAGTGTGTAACGTGTGCGTGTGCGTGTGCGTGTGCGTGTGCGTGTGCGTGTGCGTGTGCATGTGCGCACGGCACAACTGGTTATATAATATATAAACAAGAATTCCTCGTTTTAAGTATAGAATACCACTTTATCGCTTCTAAACTTCTAATAAAATGCATAGCAGTATAGTTATGTAAGCAAAACATTGTAGACTTAACCAAGTCTTATTAATATTTTTTATGAAAGGATTAATTAATAATTATTTAAAGGTAGACAAGTAGACTTTGTAGCTTGGATAAAACAAAGAATAAAGTGAAATAGCATGTCCATAGACATGTAATAATTAACTAGATCTATATATTAAACAATAAATTATTTATTATTACTTTCTGCTTGTTTTATTTTTTAAATACCTTTACTAATTCTTAAATATGTGTGTTATGAGGATGAAGATGAACGTTACATAATTTAAAACAATAAAATAAACAAAAGTAAGTTTGGGCACTGAGCAGAAATCAACATCAACTTTATCACTACATGGTATAAAACAAAGTCGCTTTTCGCAGTCTGTGTCTGTATGCTTAGATCTTAAAAATTACGTTTGTTTTTTTTTTAATAGAAAGAGTAATTTAAGACGAAGGTTTATACATATGTATAATAATTCAATTTATGAAATCCACGCGGCGGGCGAAAACTAGTTATATTATACAAGGTTGATAAAAGCGCGAGACATTATGTGAACCTATATAGGTATATATATACTATATTACTACATCACTACTATATATATACTATAAGTGCCTACAGTTAATCCGAAACTATTAAAAAAAGTTTACGACAAGTATACGAAAATATTTTTTGCAAGCAAGTTAAATAGCGAAAACTTGAAATCATGCTTTGTACCGGCGCGTACAATCTCGCATGTGGTGAATGACCCCGGCCGGCCATAGTCGACGATCAGCTGCGATACAGCGTGGACGTAGTGAGAAAAAAAATTAAAAAAATTCCTGTGGCTAAACTATTGCTCCCATTGATCTGAGTTTTGTTGTGTAGCCTGAAAATTTTACACACAGTATGTGGTTTCATTTATGCCTCTCGCTTTTATCAACCTTGTATATAAATCGCATATTATGGTGTTTATCTGTGTCAGAGGCTACTGGACCGAATTTATGAAAATTTCGCCCAGATATGTTCAACTTCAAATACGAGTTATAATATTTCATTTTTAATAATGCACGGTAATTTCTGATGAGCTAGTGCGTATTTTGTTATCTTTATATGTAAAAATGAATGTTTGTCTGTGTGTTCTTTATAGAATAGTAAAGATCTTTAGCAAAGTTGTTGTGCATGAGGTCACGAAGGTTTCTGAGTTGGTACGACCAATTTTCGACAGATGGCGCCACACACAGCAACGCACGCAGGGTACAGCTAGTATGACATAAATAAATTCTTGTTTTATTAAAAGACTAGCCTTCGCCCGCGGCTTCGCCCGCGTGGACTTCGGACTTCAAAAATGGTGTTGTTATTATTATACATAATCTAATAATATACTGAAACATATATTAAATTAAATATATACGTATTGTATGAAACAATAAACCGCTTTGAGAATCGAATTTGTCGCCGCGCATTTTAGGCGCTTTAGATATTCCGTTAAGTCAATCTTATCGTGATAATAACTTTTAATCTATTCGTCCAAATTACTTAGTGTAAAAGACATAGTTTATCAACATTCAATATGTAAAGTGACAGATGTATCAATTTTCATAAGAGGTCGATAAATATTCTAAAATGTGCATCGTTAAAAAATATCCAATTTAATTGAATGTTTGGTTCACTATTTTGGTCATAGTGACTTACACGTAAAAGATAGATATATGCTGTCGCGGACTTTTATTTAGAACTATTTAAGATAAATAATCCTACAGTAATTATCTTTGTGTAACTCCAAAGATAAGGGCAGCGCACGCCAATATTGCTCTCAGGAGGCTAATTTTTTTCCGACTTACTTGACAGTTATCGTTATATTATAACCAAATTATAAAAAATCCCTATAAATTTTAAATTATTATGTTATTCTGATATGAAAGCTATATTACTGTAAAGTTTCATGAAAATCCGTTCAGTAGTTTTTGTGTGAAAGAGTAACAAACACACTCACAAACTTTCGCCTTTATAATATTAGTAGGATTATAACCTAAATGTAACAGCAATAATAATTAATTAAAACTACGAATTTCATTTTCGCTTTCCACAACCGAGTTTAAAAACGTAAATATACTAGTGAGATACGAGCACTATAAATATCTAAAGCTCTTCACGGTCTAGCAAACAAGAGGCTTGATTAAAACACTGCACCGTGTAAAATATAGCACCTGTAGCAGGAAGGCTTATAGAGTGTTCTCAGTATTAAAATTAATGGGACCCTGCCGGTATGCAATTAGGTCAAGATTTTAGTATTTATAAATGGCCTGTTGATTCACCCGCAGTTTTTTTCAGCTAATTATCTAACAGTGGATTTACTTTTGATATTGCATAAACAATAGGATCCACGTCCAGGTTATCGATTGAGTTAAAAAGTTTTACTCAAAAATTTCAAAGCATGATGGTTATAATATTCGAAGTTCCCATTACAATAAATCGACAATTTCATACTATATACATGAAGCCATTTAAAAAACTGCAAGATAAGATACGAAATGAAATAGTAGTAGATACTAGATGTAGTATGAAAACATTTCGGTGGAAGATCGATTGAATCGGGACGAAGAGCGATTGGGTCAAACGACATTCCCGATCGCCGACTATTCGAGCTGACATCGTTACAATGCGTCTACAAGGACTCTTTCTGAGCTTGGTTTATGAAAAAAAATATAACCTACTTAATATTTTGTATTGCGTCTTTCACAAGTACCGGAAGGCATACTTTGATAAATGCATCAATAAGTTAAAATTACTATTAGGTACTAATACTTACTTAATATTTCAATAGTAGTGTAAGAGCGCTTAAATATGAGCATAAATCGATGCCTGTCTAATACTTTAGCGATAATCATCGCAAATCATGACGTCCCAGGATCGAGTGCCATGTCGAACTAATAAGTGCTACTGACGTATGTTTTAATTTTTAGTAACGTTTATTAGCGGCATGTCTCAAACCAGCCCGGAATTCTGCAGTGTGGTGCAAATGTGTGACAGTAAGTGTGTTTTAATCTATAATAATAATACTCAAGATGGCTTTCGACGCTCTATTCTGAGCAGCCGTGAGTTGTTTAGACAGAAGGAAGAACGAAGAAACATTTTGTACTCTCTGTATGAGCTGGTAACATGGTCCTGTGTTTACACCACCGTAATTTAATTTCGAGAGGACGAAGGACGCGCTTAATTTCATTGGCAAATGGGTGTTTAGAAAGTTACTTTTATATAGTATTTTTGGGCGATAAGAGCAGCTTCTAACGGGCTTAAATGATCTTCAAATCGCATACCCTCATCAATTATTTGTCCCAAATTTCTCGTCTTATCAACTCTCTCTATAATGTTATCCTTTTTTTTATTAGCATTTTAGTGACCGTAATGTTATATTTTGGCAGGATTCAATACTGTGACACTAGACTCGGACCATTCAAATATTCGTTCTAAGTCCTCATTAAGTTTGAGAATTACCCTTGACGCGTTATGGTCTGAAAAAAATGTATATCGTCGGCACCGACTATATTGTATATATTGGATGACGTCAACTGTGTACAAGGAAAAGATAATTGGCCCCAATACTGGGCTTACCCTGCGGGCTTGGCTTACCAGTTAGGTAAACCAATATATCGAATTATTACTAAAGCTACCTGGTACCAAGAACGTTAATAAATACAGGTAGCTAAAGCGTGCTATACGTTCTGAAGCACAAGATCGGTAACTAACATATCCCGAGCACATCGGATATTGTCCACAACATCAATCAGAGCTGTTATCCTACCCTGACGTCTACGGATAATCATATCTCCTAATTATATCCCCAGTATCCTATAAAAAGAGACCGATGATCTTTCAATCTGCAGTTAAATACGCTTACCGTTAGACCGACGACCACAACAAGGACTATCTATATAATGAGGTGATAAATCATCAAAACTATCTTATCTGTAATGTTGGGGGCATCAAAACAAGTCCAAGTGATGTTTCTCATTATATATCTACACGCATCAACGTGTGCAGTAAATATAAGAGATCTGAAAAAGTAATATTGAAAAAGGCAAATAAAATGGATATTATAACGTGGGACGATGTACTTTTGCCAGAAGAAGATGTTATAACAAGCTCTTCCAAAATCCTGTTTACTTTCTGTTCTCTGGGCATGATCTGCTCGTTTATTGCGATGGTGTTTCTTATCACAACGGCTGCATTCTACAAGGAGTGGCGGAAAGTGTACAAAAATCAAATTCTTTTACAATTTATGCTCGCAAGATTTTCTTACATCATAGTGAGGTATACCGTGGAGACTTATCGATATGTAAATGGGATAAATTACTATGTGGATGGCTCTCACACTACAGTCATCTTCATAACCTACACAGAAGTTGCGGTGGTGACTTGGATGTTTGTGTTCACCAAACAGATGTACGACGACTTCGTGAAAGTGCTCCCTGCAGTCATACCGTTGTGGAAAGTGTCGCTAGTGGCGTGGTTTGTGCCTGTTTTTGTAACTTCTCTGTTATTTTTCACGTGTCATTTTCAACGGTTAAATGAGAGAGTATTTTTCTTAATATATTTGCTTGTTGCTAAATGGCCGTTCCTTTTAGTCAACTGTGTACTTCTAGTTTTGATACTAAAAACTATTTTGAGTGATAATAAAAGTAAAAAAATTAAGAATAAACGAATCGTTATAGTGTTTATAGTACTTATAATATCGTTTTCATTACAACAAATAATATCAGATCTTTATAAATTGATAAATATCTTATTTTTCTATAAGTACGATAAATCTTCTATATTGTTTTTTAAAATTTCAAAAATATTCTTAGTGTTCCAATGCGCTGTGTCTATATTCTTCTGGTTATTTGGTAATGAGAAGACTAGAATAATGTGGGGAATACTAAAAGAGAAATCGAAGATAACGAAACAATCTTCTATAACAACTATTTCGGAATTAATAATTGAAAGGAATAAAAACTAGAGAACAGGAACACAAATCAATACCTATTTTATGTTCCTATTTTAATCCTACGATACTGATTCGAGCAGCCCTCAGTAGCTCTTACTAAAATCCAGAGCAATAGAATTATGTACGCGAAAGTTTCTAGACAGAGCTAAAGCAATTTACTTATTAATTATTTTTTTTCATCATATAATAAAATCCTAGGAAAGTCAAAACTGTACATTGAATATTTTTTTTAATTGAATACTTAGGCCCGCAACCTGCAATGGATATCGAAGGAATGGATTTGGTCTATATGTATATTTTAATAGAATAAATCATTTATTATTGCTTTCGTTTCGTTTTATTTTATAAATACCTTTACTCAGTTTTAAATTTTATGAGGGTGACGATGAACAACTCAGAAACTAAAGCAATGAAATAAACAAAACTATAAAAATAAACAATAAGAATTAAAAAAAACTAAAGTTTGAGCATTAAGCAGAAATCGTTATCAAGTTATTTTTATACATTGAGTTATATGTACTACGTAGTAATAATAACTCAATGTTTTTATACTAGTTGACTCGACAGCCGTTGTCTTGTGAAAATATTATGTTGTCATGGTAACGTGTAATGTTTTGTGGCCGAGTCAGTCCGTTATTTTGCCCTAAAATAGTGTATTTTAAGTCGTGTAGTGTAATTTAACTGCAACATTATATATTTCTAAAATTCTGTCTATCCATACTAATATTATAAAGAGGAAAGGTTTGATTTTTTGTTTGTTTGAAATGAATAGGCTCCGATGGCAAGCTACACCATTCCCGAGTGACATAGGCTATGTTTAATTTTCAAAAAATTAGGGATGCTTACTAAAACTTGAATAATCTAAAAAAATTAACAAAAAATTTCCTTTAATCGCGTGCGCTGCGAAAACTATTAATGATGTATTACAACTTTTGAGGACACATTACTAACTACTAAAAAAAATGTCGCGACAGCATGTCTCTATCTTTTATAGTTACGTCACAATAAGCGTCCTTTTATTAAAAAAAATAATTATATACCACCGCTAGAAAAGGCTCTTTATTCGTACCTAGGTATTGATCCTTATCAAAATAAATAAATAATTATTTAAGACTACTTCATTACCTTCATATCACCTTTTAAATGATTCGGTTCTGATATTCCATTCAAAAGATATCACCAGTTTAAATAATAGAAACACTACGATACAAATGATTTGACCGCTTTCATCAATAAAAATGTACCAAAATTAGTCCCAGATCAAAAACATGCTTTTGAGTCTATAGTCGACACAGCGTGAATAATGACAAACAAAAATATTTTTATTGGATGCGCCAGGCGGAACAGGAAAGACGTTTTTTGCTAATTTGATACTTGCTAAGGTCAGAGAATCAGGGAAGATAGCAATAGCAGTTGCTTCCTCCAAAATTGCTGCAACTCTCTTGAGAGGTGGCAAAACTTCTCATTCTACTTTTAAACTTCCGCTATCTGTAAATCTAGAGCAACAATCTACATGTTCTATCCGCAAGAACGGGCCTCTACGTAAATTACTACAAGACACCTCATTAGTTATGTGGGACGAATGCACGATGAGCCACAGAGCTCATAAAGGTGCCGTGAACAGAACCTTAAAAGATCTCAGGTACACCTCCGCAGTCATGGGCGGGATGGGATTACTTTTGCATTTGCTGGAGATTTCCAGCAGACTCTCCCCGTTATTAACAGAGGTACGCGAGCAGATATCATCAAAGCATGCTTGAAATCGTCTCCCTTATGGACTTCAAAAATCAAAATCAAAATCAAAATATTTTTATTCAAAATAGAATTTGAAAAATTGCTTTTGGAACGTCAAAAATTTCCATCTACCACCGGTTCAACCCTAGCCCTGTCCTGAGAAGAACCGGCAAAACAAACTCAGCGGGCCTCATTCATTTCTTCATTAAACATTCATTTATATACATTAAAAAAATATAATTTACATTTATTTTTGTATAGAAGTAACCTGGGAGGAGGGTACTATTTCCAAGGTGTTGTATCTGTCATAAAATCTATTACTTTGCAATATCCCTTACCACACAAGCGTTCCTTAACTACTTTTTTAAATTTGTTGATTGAGAGTTTTTGAACGCTTTCTGGGATTTTATTGTA
>LUGF01009026.1:87733-135960 GCA_001625245.1 Calycopis cecrops
ACACACACACACACACACACACACACACACACACACACACATGCACACGCACACTCAGCTCCACCTCACTCAATTAACTGTGGTGCTATAAATTAAGTGTCATTTGTACAAGTCATAACTAATATAAGTAGTTATAACATAATTAGTTGTAACTAATACATTTATGTAAAGTGATTGTAGTAAATGTAATAAACAAATGTATTGCTATGAAAGAGCGGAAGTTCCTGGTACAAGTTTCATTATACTTAAAAGGAACTTCCAAGAATGTTTGTAAGTTTGCTAACTTGTTTATGAATAAATATTTCACGCATTTATGTCATGTAGTTACAAAATTGAAAATACTATTAATTAATTCATGTCTTTACTAAATATCATCACATTCTCAAATGCATTAAGTATTATAATTCTAGAAAGGACATACAGACAAACATTAATTTTTATATATAGATAATGCATTCGTGTCTATGAAACAATGGAAATACTCTTACAAAATGTCTACCCAATCGGTCAAGGCGTTTAGTAGTTGACATACCGACAGCAGCGCAACCTACCGGATCCAGTAGTATTTTTAAGCATCCAGGAAACAAATCTTTCCTCTTTTTAATATTAGTATAGATATGTTTTAATTAAAAGCCTCTCGCTTTTGTCAACCTTGTATAAAAACACCTTGGTATTTCCTTTTAAAAATTTGTTTTATTTATTTATTAAGCCTCACGTGGTAAGTCCAAAGATACGATTATCACTGATGTGTGTTTGTCCGCAGGTGACGTGGCGTATATACCAAAAAAAATAAATTATATTTTTTCGTCGAACGCACTTAAAAAGTTCTGAAGCTTCCCTTACCTTATTTTTGACGACCAGGCTGGCGCAGTGGTACAGGGCTCGGTTAAGTGGAGCATGTTGCGCCAGGGGTCGCGGGTTCGAATCCCGCCTAGGTCATGGATGTTTATACATGTATTTATATGTATTTCTATAATAAAAATCTTAAATATATAAAATTTCTTCCATTTATAAAACATTAAATATATTCCGTTGTCTAGTACCCGTAACACAAGTCCTTACGGTACTTAAGCACGGGCTAGGCTAACGTGGTGCATAAAGTCCACAGATATTTATTAATTATTTACCGTACCTCACGTGAGAAGCGGTGCCGTCTTGAAGCGTAAACAGCTACGAAATACTGCACTAGCATACAACAGTACTGAGTACTGAGTACCTATTGGTATTCCTAATGTTCTATTATTAAATATGTAAAATATGTACGTATACTCGTGTAGATATGTATATATGTATTAACAACGACTAAAATATAAACCAAATACATATAAGGAATTTTAACGCATCCTCTTCCCCGCGACCGACAGTAACGTTTACGTTTTATTTTTTTTTTTTTTTATGGTATAAGGGGGCAAACGAGCAGTTGTAGCCATTTTCATGACTACCGACGCCCATAGACATCTGCATAAAGACATACAGATGCGCTGCCCCCCTTTCTCCTCCCACCTCCATGGGCCACCGGCTACTTACACACCGCACGAAACGCGACAGCACAGCTGTCACTTCACGCCGGACGTTACGTCACGTTACGTTACGACAGACACGTTTACGTTACAGGTGTTTTACCTCCTTACATTCTAAATTGTATCATCTATGTAGATTCATAAAAACGTACAAAATACAAAAGTCTAGTCTACTAGTGCTGCCGTAATTTTAGTTACATATATATGCCTATGTCTAGCAGTGGACGTCTTCGGGCTGATGATGATGACGATGCTGATAATTGATATACAGAAATGAATCTATTTTATACCTTAATAAAAAAAATATTCAAAAATAGTTACTATTTAAACCATTAAAATACCTACATCACAACAGTAAATAATAAATGTTTTTTTTTTACGTTATAGGAGGGCAAACGAGCAGCCGGAGCCATTTTCATGACTACCGACGCCAACAAACATCCGCATAGAGGCTATACAGATGCGCTGCCCTCCTTTCTCTGCTGCTGTACTATCCTTTAAAACTTTTTCGTTTTTTTGTATGAGACGTATCACGTAAGTCGTAAAATTAATAAAAGTGGATTTTGCCGCCTTTGATATTAGACCCCTGGGTCCTGACGAATTAATAAGTCCTATTAACTATTTACTAATTTCTATAGTACATATTTACTATTTAGTATTTACTATTTAGTATTTTTTTAAGTACTCATACTTGTAATCCCTGGTATTGAAATACCAGATAATAATAATTGAATATTACAAGACACAAGTATATCTCATCTCTAGTATTTAGTATTAACTAAATGTTTTTTTACTTGAGTTGAGTATTGCAGAACAATACTCATCAAAAATTAATTTCTTATTACAAATATCACTTTACTGTGTGAATGACTTAGTCTGAACATACATGGTCACTAAATCACGCGAGGTAAACGATAGCGCGATCTAAGAATGAAAAAGCGCCATCTAGCGTAGGACGAGGGTACTACGACGGGATACATAAAGTTTGGCTCGTGGGGAGAATATTCTAAAATTCGTAGAACACTACTAGCCATTGTGTAATTATATTAATATTTTAAAGAGGTAGTGCCCTTGCTGCATTGTAGACGACGCGTGCCGGGAACACCGTGTCCTCTCGTTCATTTAATACCATCGCTTTCGTAAAGTGGAAGCTGATTGACCTGCCGCGTTAAGTGCGGTCTGTGAGAGTCTCATGGTCCATTAGGAGATTGAGGTTTTTTTTTCTTTTTATGGTAAAGGGGGGCAAACGAGCAGTCGGAGCCATTTTCATGACTACCGACGCCCACAGACAACCGCATAGAGACTATACAAATACGCTGCCCTCCTTTCTCCTCCCACCTCCATGGGCCACCGGCTACTTACACACCGCACGAAACGCGACAGCACAGCTGTCACTTTACGCCGGTCTTGTGTAAGCGAGAGGTACCTCCCCGGTCGTGCCGGCCCAATTCGGCTGCATGCAAGCATGCAGTGTGGCACTACCTCTTACTAAAAGGTGAAAGAGCGCAACGCTTGTGCGAATGTTTAGAAGGCTTTTCGTTCCCTCCGGAGGCGGAGGGATCCGTACCATCGGTAGGTACGAGGAGCACCGCAACAGTGCTCTCAGGTACCTGGTATGTTTCGTTATTTCTACCGATATTGGTCCTAGTACCTATATAGCAAGAGGTAGCCACACGGCATGCTTGCATGCAGTTGAATGGAGCCGGCGCGACCGGGGAGGTACCTCTCGCTTACACGAGACCGGCGTAAAGGGACAGCTGTGCTGTCACGTTTCGTACGGTGTGTAAGTAGCCGGTGGCCCATGGAGGTGGGAGAAGAATGGAGGGCAGCGGATCTGTATAGCCTCTATGCGGATGTCTGTGGGCGTCGGTAGTCATGATAATGGCTCCGACTGCTCCTTAGCCCCCTATACCGTAAAAAAGATCCTAGAGATGTTACGATATTTCTACTGATACAGTAACAGGTAGTGCCATGCTACATGGCAGCGGAATTGGGCACGTTCGACCGGAGAGGTCGCATAATACCGTCGTAAAGTGACAGCTGTTTCGCGCGATTGAGAGACTGCTACAGCAGGTACTCATTCACACTGCACAGTATTAAGTATAGTTGTGCACGGTGGCGCAAATGCTGATCCTGTGAAGGACTCTCACTGTATATGGCCTGTGCGCACACCGGCTATGTACTCTCAATGAATACCTATATGGTCCTGTGATAGACCAATATGTACACTATGTGTACGCCCTGTGTTGATCCTGCTATATATAAAAACTATTAGTGTGCACGGTTGTACACGGTCTATGTACTCAATACGAGTATACCTATGTGATGCTACTGAAAGAATCACGGTAAGAGCGACTCGAAAGCTAGGGTGGCGAATGTTGGCCCTCTCTCTCTCGTCTTTACTCTATTGACGATAGTCGCGTCTATGTGGGCCCTCCACTTGAGGACTCTTCTGCGACCAGCCACGTCCCACTCTAGTGCTCCTGCACGGAGCGGAGACTCGGCTTCAGTGGACTGTATCTTCTATCGGAGGGGGCGCTGCTGCAGGCACCTCTGGATGCTCACGGCTGCTCCTCCTGGCGCTGGTTCAACTGGGCAGTGTCGGTAGAACAGAAGGGGGCAAAGGGGGGTGATGTTCACAGAGAAAAGAACACAAAAGTACTGTTTTGACAGAGAATAATGAATGTGAGTGTGTTACGCGCTTATTGGGAGATGGAGACTACTTGACACCCTCGTAGTGGCACCGACCAGGTCCTCTTGCGAACAGCAGGGGTGCTATCTTGAGCCGGGTTTCGTTCTTGTATCTTGCGCAGTGATTTTCTATTTTCAGCTGCAACAGGATTTTCTATTTTCAGCTTGAAGACTATTTTCGCTTTTCTTGCTGACTTCTTCTTGCTTGAGTTGGACAGCGTAGCTATCTTGATCTGGTACCGAGTGTGTCTCAATCCCCCAATGTATGTATATCCCCCGTCAAGAATGCACTGAAGACCGATAATGTGAATGCCCCAATACACATTTCGGCCTGTCAGGCAGAAGTGTGTAAGGGTGCTTTTATAAAGAAGCAGGTTCCCGGCGCCGACAATTTCGGCGCCGAGTCGGCGCCGACACGTTTGCAATGTTATCTTATGGGCTCACTTATAAAGAAGCAGGTTTTCGGCGCCGAAATCGGCCTGTAGAGACCATCATGTCGTCAACTTCATCGGACGACGACTTATTTATTATGGAAAATAGTTATTTAAAATGTTTGTATAATATATTAGTATTTATTATATTAGTATTATATTAATATATTAGTATTTTGAAAATGCAGGACAATGTATCTCGTGTCATACTCGTATAAGACTTGTGTTCATTAAACATTGTTTTTTCAAATAAATGTTAATATTCTTGGCAGTGCCACGATGCATGCATGCATGTAGCAGCGCTTGGGCCGGCACGATTGAGGTGTTTCACCATTAATAATAAACTTAAAACATGAAAAAATACCCATTTTTTTTAATAATATTACTTTATAGAAAATATATTAAGTACACTGATATTATTACGTAATTACTATTTAGTTCTACTTAAATAATGCACGTAAATAATGCACGTTTTTTAATACTTTTTCCACTTTTAATTAATATACAAACTTTCACATCCTACTAATATTATACAATTATAATACTAAATTAAGTACAAATGAGCAGTTTTCAATGTGTGCGTGAACACCGGCCGCCGCCGTGTCCGCACAGCACACATGGACACAATCCTAATAAACTCAGATATACAGCAACTGGGCTGAGCATGTATTTCGCTGCACATCCGTTTATTTATTTAGCGCAGTTGATATTTACATATAATAAATATTATGACGTCAAAAAATGCAAAAAAGTAGTGTTTTCGGGTGCCTGTAACGACTTTTTTAACAGTTTAAGAGAGCAAACGAGCAGTCGGAGCTAATTCACCATTCAATTCATGACTTCCGACGCCCATAGACATCTGCATATCTGCAGATGCGTTGCCCTCCTCCCTCTATGAGCTTACACGCATATTTTTGAAAAATTGTATATGGGGGACAAGCACTCGGAGCCATTTTCAAGACTACTAACGCCAACAGATGGATGTCTATGGGCACAGACAATACAATATAAATTTAGTGAATATACTTACTTTATTAAAAGTTATCGCTACAGTGTTATTTTTTATTGCATAAGAGGGCAAACGAGCAGTCGGTGTATATTTCGTTACTACTGAAGCCATAGACATCAGCACAACATATTACAACATAGTAAGTTGGGCTGCCTTCCTTTCTCCTATCATTCTTCCTCCTCCTTCAATGGGCCACCTGCTACTTACACACATTACGACGGTTTCGTGTGAGCAAGAAGTACAGCGTTGCACTAAATATATTAAAAAATAGGGGTAGATACTCCTGATTATTGAAAACTTAATTTCCGCAACTTCGTTTACGTGAATCCGTTTTTTTGGCGCAGTCGGTTAAAAAGTAGCCTTCCTCGCTAAATGGACTACTGAAAGTGACTGTTGTACTGAAAGTACTGGTCTGATAAAAAATCTTTCAGTACTAATACTGAAAGATTTTTTATCAGACCAGTAGTTCCAGATATTAGCGCGTTCAAAAAAACCAAAGTTAACCTTTATGAATCTTATAAAAATCTAGTCGTTTTGTTCTTGTGACTAAGACACTGTAATAAAATTCAAAATGGTGCACATTAGACATCATTATAAAAATATCAAAGCATTAGTTATAGGTATATGGTTGATAAGAGCGAGAGGCACTAAATGAAACCACATATACTTTATGTCAATCCGAAACTATTAAAAAAAGGTTTACAAACAAGTTAAATAGCGAAAAAATGTTATCATTCATTGTACCGGGCGGTTACAGCGAGCATGGGGTGAATAACCCCGGCCGGCGGTAGTCGCGATCACCTGCGATATAGCGTGTACGTAGTTAGAAAAACCTTTAAAAATTAATGTGGATAAACTATTGCTCCGATTGATCTGTTTATAGTTGTGTAGCCTAGAAATTATAAATTTTTTTCATTTAATGCCTCTCGCTTTTATCAACCTTGTATAAAAACTCACTTCTCGCCGGTATTATGCAAGCAAGAGCTACTTCACCAATCATGAGATTCATATCCTTTATGAAAAAATACAAAAAGACCAATTGGAATATATATTTTACTATCATCCAGTCACAAAATAATTAATAATATGTCGAATATGTATAAAATATATCCATAGCTCGGTATATAATCTGTTTTTTATGCTGGTAGAACTATATTAACAGCCACATTGATGACACAAGATAATGATTCTTGCAGTGACAAATAGATTGCCGCTTAACTGTTTTTTTCAGATTCGCGCGCTACGCTGCTTGATGCGTAACAGCACGTTCACGACCACAGCGGTGCGAATTGAGGCGCGGTGAGCGGATCGTCTGTCTCTCTCTCACTCGCGCGTCGAGTATCGAGTGAAAGAGAGACAGACGATCCGCTCACCGCGCCGGTCTCTCTCTCACTCGCGTGTCGAGTACCGAGTGAAAGAGACAGACGATCCGCTCACTGCGCCGGTCTCACTCACTCGCGCGTCGAGTATCGAGTGAAAGAGAGACAGACGAGCGCTCACCGCGCCGCAATTCGCACCGCTGTGGTCGTGAACGCGCTGTAACAGTGTGCCAAGCGCCTAGAGCTCACAAGCAAACAGAGCTAACGGTTGGTAAAACGTCCATAAACATCCGTTCGGATGGATATGCAGGTGCGTTGCCGTTTTCCATCTCCCTCTAATGATCTATGGTTTCGTAACTTTACGTATATTCACGTAAGCTATTTAAAAACCACAAATTTCTATCGTGGTCCATATCAAGTCATTGGCCGTCGAGGGCGAGCTAAAATTTCAGAAAAAAATGGACTATGATAGAATCAGTGTGTGCCGTTAATTGGAAATAAATAATTACTCTATAGTAATAATTTTATGACTCATCAGCAGTATTAACTTACACACACATACGAAACAAATTTCGTAAATATTATAAACACAAAGCCATCTCTCTCATTCTAACAGTAATACAATGCAAGTAAAATTAGTATCCCTAGCAAGACATTTATTTACTCTAGCGCAATGGTTCCCAATCAGTGGTCCAAGCAGAAGTTTGGTCCGCGAATGATTTTAAATTTAGCGGTTATCCGTTGGTTACCGTGCAGTGAGTGAGAATAATTTTTATTATACCTACGTTGTAGACCCTGCTAACGAGAATAATATAAAAATGGTCCCTGGCAAAAAAAAAGGTTGGAAGCCCCTGCTCTAGCGCATTCATGGGACAGATGACAGAGCACTTAGACTGTCAAAAATGACACCGCCTAACAAAAACACAGCACACGCACAGACATCACGTCACAGCATTGCGGTAGAAACTGTATCGATCGCGAAATGTTGTCGTTTGTATGGTCATTGTAAATGTCAATCATTGTGCTGTAAATTAGACGAATAAATTGGACGGACCAGGCTGGCGCAGTGGTAAAGGCTCGGGTAAGTGGAGCTTGTTGCGCCGGGGGCCGCGGTCGGTTCGAATCCCGCCTAGGTCATGGATGTTTATCTATGTATTATATGTATTTCTATAATAAAAATTTTAAACATGTATATTTTTTTAAATTTATAAAACATATTAAATATATTGTCCGTTGTCTAGTACCCTTAAAACAAGTCCTTACGGTATCATTAAAAATACTAATATTACCATACAAATGTTATCGATAATATTATAACATTGCAATATTACCGGTACCGCGGTTCCGGTTCCGGTTTCGCGGGGAACGAGCGAGTAGACGAGTTGGCGAAGTCAGCAGCACAAAGCCTAAAAACCAAACCAGCATACGATGCGGTCCCCACATCTAGGGTGAAATGGTGGCTGAGGCAAGAGGCGATAAATAAACTTCAAAACATATACACGGCAGCAACAGAAGGGAAAACAATATACACATTCTTTAAGGACATTAGGATAGCACACAAGATTATAAAGAAAATGGAATTAAACAACACTACAACGCAACTACTGACAGGACATGGAGGCTTAAACTAATATTTACGCCGTTTTAAATTGAAGGACACAGAAACATGTAACTGCGACGACGTAAGCCCTCAAACAGTGCTCCACTGTATCTGCCAGTGCCCCAGATTCCAATCAAAAGGATCGAATTAGAAATAGGCCTTGAAATGGAAATTAAATCGGAAAACATAAACAAAATTTTGCAGAATGAAAACATGAGAGAAAAGTTTTTAAAATTCGCAAAAGAAGTAGTTGTAAAAGTAAATAGAGAGAACAAGAGCACGTAGACAGAAATTAAGATATTGGAAAGGGATACCATTCACAATTATTTCCAATTTCGGTATCATCATCAAATAGTTCAGCCATAGTAACCAATAATAATTTTTAAATGTATAACATAATACTCAATCTTACAAAAATATATTACAAAAAAATATGTGATTTTATATCTTCCTAAACCAAAGGATCTTTAGATCTCTTCAAGTGCCCACGTCACATTTCACAATACGGTTGGAGCTGGTACTAATAATATTATGAATATGTACAATTCATTTTACACTTTTTTCACATAATGTCATTAAATTGGAAATTTGAATCCTATATAAAGTTATTAAAATACAAAAAACTAATATTACGAGAAACAAACTTGTACATTTTGATCATTTATATGAAACATCATCAATCTACACTATGTTAACATAATTAAAAAATGTTTTCAATAAGATGTACTTGTTCAAGTAGCAAAATTTCCAATAACTTGTTATCGTCACAACTTTTAAAAATGCCTCAAAAATATTTGCAGTGTCCTCAAGTCTAATCACAGTTCACAGCACAGTACCTACTGTTAGTCCTTGTTCGCCCATGTATCATATGTGGCCTAATAAATCATTTAGCAAATCCTGGTTGGTCAAGTTCGCGTCACCTAGAATGCTGTTTGTAGATTCCATGCGGGAAGATCTTCTTCCAGATATCGTTCGTTTGCGAGGAATAGGAGCGTCAAATCCTCGATCGCTAAATATGTGGAAATTGTTATTCAATTCTATCAAAGAGTCGTCAGACATATCACCTTTACCATTAACGAAATCATTTAATTTATCAACCGCTTGCAATTGTTCTACAAGTTTATCACTAGCTTGCTTACTGTGACCGAATTGTTTTATATGCCCATCAATAACCTTAGAGCTCTTTTCAATGTCTTGTATAATATCTTTACAGTATTTATCAATCGGCTTAGAACTTATTTTCTTTTCGACAAGGCTATTCTCTCGTTTAACAATAGTTTTAGCTACGTCATTGTTTGCGCCAAATATTATTGCAGAGGCAGCTCTTTGTGAACAATTATCAAAATAAACTGAATTTCTCCGGTCTTTGGATTTAGGGCGCTCTATTTCTACTTCTTCGTCACTTTGTTCCTCGATAGATTCTTCCGTTGATTTACGCCTTAAGGCGCTTGTCAACCGTGAAACTGGTTCTTCGCTGTGTTTTATTTTCTTCATCAAATTCTCTTTCATTACATCCATTTTCTTTTTCATATCTTCTGTTGTCGAGTTTCGTAATTTAAGATCTTCATCATCTATGGTTAAATCTGCCATACCATCTTGCACTGTTTTGGCTAAATCAATTAATTCATCAGAATCTTTATTATATTTCATGGAAGGTTTTGGAGTACTGCGAGAACTACTGGACGTACGACTAGTGTTGTGGCGAGACCGAGGTTCAGAAGAAGAACTTGTTTCCTCATTCGATAAGGCACTGCTAACGTTTCGTGAACTTTCACATAATTTTCCAAGTATACTATTGTCGATCTGTAAATTTGTAAATGGAATAATAATTTAAACCAAAAAGAATAATTTTTGTTTTTTTCGTACTCACGACATAGACAGTGGATTCTCATAAGCCATTTAAATTTGTTATTTTTCTATACATTAATAAAAAATGTTTGTGCTTTGGACCACACGACTGAAGTAAAACTTCATACACGAAACATGGCTATGAGAAAGAGAGGAAGAAAATGTGCGCTCGCACTACTCGTTTTTGCTCCTACAGTAATATAAGAAATGTAACACTCTCTCTTTCTGTCTTCAATAACTTATATCTCCTCTACGTCTCCCAATCCGCATTCACCAGCTTACTTCTCAAGTCAAGCGCGCGTAAAGAAGTTTTACTTCATTAAATACATGCACAATTACATCTAAATATTTTACTCTTCTCCGGCAATGCGCAGCCGGATAATAACACCTAAGCCCTCTAGTTGCTTCTATACTCTTTGTAATTTCAGTTACACTAAACAATCTGGGAGATCCCATTGCATTTTAGTTTCATTTTAATTTACAATGTCAAAAAATATTTAAAAACAACTTACTTCAATTTTGTCGCCAGTTACTCGAGATGAGCTTTCTTTAGATAGTTTAATTGTAGATTTGGTAAGATTCATCACAGAGGGCACTTTGGTCGGTGACTTTATTCCTCTACAAGCCGCAGTACTGAGCATTTTTTCTTTCATCTGCGCATGAGAAAAGAGTCGCACCTTGATAGTTGTACACAGAAAATGATTAATCTAGAATTTGGATTTTTGTATATATAATGTGAGCAAATAAGCAGTCGGAGTCACTTTATTACGAATGATTAATGAACGACGCAGTGCCGGTGTCGTGTAAGCGAGAGATACCTCCCCAGTCGTGCCGGCCCGCATGCAACGTGGCCTACATCTTACCATATGTTGTCCCATTGATGGGCAAAGGCCTGCCCAAAACTTCAACAACCATCCCGGTCTTTTGGTTTCTCCTACCAGCTTTTCTCGAAGGCATCGAGATCGTCCCGCCAACGTAATAGGTATATCCCGCCGACCGAGTGCGGAATATACAACGTTATATTCCGCACTATGTCGACGCACTTGACGCCGAGGATACTACGCTCCATTGCCCTCTGGCAATTTATATAGTCGATTTTCTCTTACTTTGTTTCAATATCTCCGACTTACTTCAATGATAGTAGATAGCTTATCCGCATTAGTGATGGCCATGTCTAAATCGTTTCGTGTGTCCTTGTGCTTGTTTATCTCAGCCTGTAGCTGATGCTTGAAGTTCTTCGCTTCAAGCGTTAGACGTCGCTGCAAAAGGTTTATTGTCTCGGTCTGATTTTGTACTTTTACGTTCATTTCTGCCAGTTGTGCTTGAAGCTTTTCACGTTCGTAGAGGTTCCTAAAGATTAAAATAGTTTCTATTAAAGCAATTTGCACATCTTCACCTACCTTGACTCATATATATGACAACAGTACCTGCAAATCAGACAGTTATGGCCAAAAACGCAATTACTCAGTTGCAAAAGATCTGACCTGATCAAGCTCGTGACAACATTGGCTTTCTTTAAATTATTAGCTAATTATAGCTAGCTATAACACAGACACCTGAATATTTATAGACCGCTCGCTTGACGTTTTCAAAGTTTACTTAGGATCTTGATATATAATATAGCCTTTGATAAATTCTCTACTTAACTCTCTTCGGGCACATCGCTCGGAAAACTAAGGATAATCTCAAGCAACTCATTGTGAAGGGCAAATTAGAAACGAGAAGACTTTTGTCTTGGGGCGTTGCCCAAGCTCTAGTTTCATGAAGCCAGTGGCGCCGAAAACATATTGATTTGGTGCAAGATCTAAATAGAGTGGTAACAAATGGTAACGGCCCACATCATTGAAGACATTAACAGATGGAAAAGGAATGCTATTTTTATTGTTCATAACTATATTCTGCAAATAAATTATGTTTTATTATTCTTACTGTTCTATTCGTTACTTACTTATCTTTGCTCAGCTCCAACAGGTGCACGTGTTCGTCCCTCAATTGCTGCAGCTGCATGTCTCGCTCCTTCAACTTCTGGGACACTTCCTTGTACTGCTGTCTCAACAGCTTGTATTTGCTTTGTTGTATACGAATCTCCTCGTTGTGTGAGTTCAGCACTTGCGGTAGCTCTGCATTTGAATTCTCGTACCTAAAATGCATCACCATTATCATTAGTAAAACAACTGCAACTTCTTGTCAAGAGCGATACGTCTTTCCAACAAAAACCTAAAATTACTAAAACGTCGCTAAAGCATTTCAATAAATTAATAAAAGAAAGTTAAAAGCGTTTGTCTGGGAAAGGTTATTACAATTTCACCATACCTTGGAAATAAGTTTTTCTATCCAAACATACACTTATACTACTCAGGTCTGACTAATATTAGGACACTGTGATGATATTTTTACTCAGAATTTTCTTTTGGCAAGCTGATAATATGCTCGTATCGTAATTTATGACTTTAATGCTTTCGTGTTCCCGAAAGCATCGTCAACTCTAGCACCCATTTTCCTATTCTTGAGGGTAGGCATATTCCAGATTAGTATACCTCTAATTTTGAAATACATAATGTCCATCGGAAATGAAATTAACCGGACACGCCTCACGCAAAAAAATAAAGAACACGTCAAACATTTTAGTCAGAAACCTCTTAACACAATCGGGTTGAACTAGTTTTACGCTATATAAAGCACTATTTATTAGAAGGAAAAATTTAAACCTTTGCAATGCAATCTCTTGTTTCTTCTGCAATGCACGAAGAGCACGATTTTCATTACTGAGCTCCTGAAAATATAATTCACATTTCTTATGAGATTTTATAGCATTGGGGTTAACTTAATGCTATTAAACTGGTTGAAGTGACAGTCTAGTGTTAGGCAATTAGTAGGTGCCGAAGTAGACTAGATCCACACAAATTGAAATTGGTCTTTGTAAACGTGACTTCTAAAACATTATTGGCCAATAGATTAGATAGATGAAATAATTGGCATAAACGAAAATATGGTAAACCTGGTACCTACTTTACAAAGTTATCGTTTTTCACCCTAAATGACTAATCTTCCATAGATTAGTAATTTTATGCATGGTTATCATGCAGCACTTATGCAGTTCAGTTACTAGACTAACCATATTAAGGTCGGTTTTATTCCAATTTACTGAACTAAGGACGATTAAGTAAATAATGATAAACAACAAAGATCGTAGGCGGACTGTGCACTGCTAGTGTCGATCTGCCTTTTGAGTGAAGAATCATCCAGGTGATGTGGTCATGGGTCATGCCATTGTCACTTCAGAGAGCTTACCTATATCTCACGAGATGTCTGACACTTTTGCCCTCCCTGACATAGGCCTCCCCCATAGAGATCTAGGTCTCGGTCTATCCATAGTCCAGCGTCTCCCCGCTAACCGAGTCGTCAATCCAGTGCCGGATGGAACATTCATTGTATTCAATGTCAACAAGTTATTGGAAACGTCTATAAGGCGTGAGGTTACCTGTAGGTGATAGTGAGCATCCGCCAGTTGGTTCTGCAGCTGCTTGACCCGGTGCGTCTTGGCGGAGAGCACGCGCTGCGTGACGTAGCGGTCGCCGCGCACCTGCTGGTTCATGTTCACTATCGAGTTCATGCGCTTCCGCTTCGTCAGCAGGTTCAGGCGCGAGCTGCTGCTGTACACGCTCTCCAGCGAATTCCTTAACATAATCATGAGTCGCCGTTGATGGCCAGTGGCGTAACTATACCTTTCCAGGCCCGTGGCAAATTCGTCGCATGGAGCCCCTCTCCTCTAACTAATGTTCCAACTATGGGATATGGGATTCTGTGACTGCAGCGTGACACTATCTTTAACAAGAGGCTAGGTTTCTTTGCATGGGAGTCGGGCACAACGAGCAATCGGAGCCAGTCACTGTCGACGCCTATTAATATCCGCACAGTTAATGAGGAGCTACTTATAACTACATCGTATCATGTTAGTGGGAGGAACCTCCCTATGGCACTGGCTCGTTTGGATTACAACTCAGAAATCACATTACCGACTAGATATATACATTTTATTATTATTACTAAATTTATACACACATATGACTATTAACCATCTACAGTTACCGATACCCCTTTCATACGGCTGAAAACGCGATTTGACGTGCAAAGATATTTATTCAATTAACAACTAGCAGCGCCAGTCGCCACTCGGTTTCACTCGCATAGCCTGCGTTCTCCACCCGCATAACCCCCGTTCTCCACCCACATAACCCGCGATCTCCACCCGCACAACCCGCGTTCTCCACCCGCATAACCCGCGATCTCCACCCGCATAACTCGCGTTCTCCACAACGTGATGGTATATAGCCTATAGTCTTCCTCGACAAACGGACTATCTAACACAGATAATTTTTCAATTCGGATTCGAAATACCAGAGATTAGCGCGTTCAACCAAACAAAAATATTATTCAGCTTAGAGAACAGTTGATAATTGACATTTGAAGTATATTGTCACTAGGAAAACAAAGTAAAAAAAGCAAAAAAACACTTTAATATAACTAAGAGTTTAGCCTTAAATTAGTAATAGCAGGAATTCAATTATTGCCACAGCCCACTTATCACATAATCCCCTCTCACTCTTCGATATCCTTAAGTTAAGCTTGCCTTAGCCTAGCAGTATGAAAGCATAAAAACACTTTAACTAGAACTTCGTTTAGCCTTTAATTAGCCTTTACTAGTAGGAATTTAATTATTGCTGCAGCTCATAGTCCCACTTATCACATAATCCACTCTCACTCTTCGATATCCTTAACTTAAGCTTGCCTTAGCCTAGCAGTATGAAAGCATAAAAACACTTTAGGTAACTAGGACTTAGTTTAGCCTTTACTAGTAGGAATTTCATTATTGCCACAGCTCACAATCCCACTTATCACATAATCCCCTCTCACTCTTCGATACCCTTAACTTAAGCTTGCCTTAGCCTAGCAGTATGAAAGCATAAAAACACTTTAACTAGGACTTACTTTAGCCTTTACTAGTAGGAATTTAATTATTGCCACAGCTCATAATCCCACTTATCACATAATCTCCTCTCACTCTTCGATATCCTTAACTTAAGCTTGCCTTAGCCTAGCAGTATGAAAGCATAAAAACACTTTAACTAGGACTTAGTTTAGCCTTTACTAGTAGGAATTTCATTATTGCCACAGCTCATAATCCCACTTATCACATAATCCCCTCTCGCCTACTTATCCGATATGTTTAACCTTGGAACGAGGCCAGGGGTACTCACCGTTGGTCCTTCCTTTTATCCTCTGGATCTAGACTCAACACTGACATACTTCGTATTAAATCAACTCCATTTTGGACACAAAATAAGGACAACAAAACGCTGCGTGTATATCACGAAAATATTTATTTTGAATGTTTAGACGTTGCCATAACAACCGATAAACGTCAACAGAAAAAAGTTCTTCGCTTCATCGGTTTGTAAAAAGTCCGAACTCTCCCTGTATGATATTATTGTACCACGATCGCGTCAAGCGTGACTCGATTATGACGTTATTATGATGGGTGAGCGTCTTTACACCAATTTCATATAGGTCTTCAATGCTTAACCTCTGTTATAAACACATGTAAGAGATAAGTGTTGCTAGTAGGATTGACTGGGTAAGAGCTCCTCGATCGATATTTAACAGCGACGTGACAGCTATAAAGTCGCGTTTCGTGCGTACGTCCACTGGCCTCGATTGTTATCAGGAGATCCAGTTTTCCCCATGCTGAATGCTTTATCAAAGCCCGATTACGTCTGTTCCTGTCCACTTATCACAACTATCATTGTAGTACTTTCTTGCGGCAGGACAGATTTAGCTTTTCCCTCGGGCTCCCTGGGATCACATCAAAGGGTCAAGTGTGGTTGCCGCTGTCGATCCTGGCGACACAGGAGTAGCAGCAGTGGAGACGAGTGGTGGGCCTAAGCCCGTTAAAAAAACTATCATTGTAATAGCTTAATTATATTATAAGCTTAATTATGTGTAAGCTACAAGTTCATCCGCTCTAAGTCTAGATTAGCTAGACTGACTAATATAAAACTCTCTGCCACACAAACATTTTACAACCGCTAAAATAAGTAAGCAGTACTTTGCATACATTTTCCGGTCTGCGGACAATAATCCTCCGTCAGCCAGGCCTTTATATTTGTACTGTTGGGAAATCCGTGCATGCTTGGATTCGTTTCAGTGTGAATTGGGCCTTATACGTTTACACAAAAGCGTTCTTATTATTTGGGTTACAATTTGTGAAAAAAAAAACATAATAATTAAATACATTAACGACAGTCGAAAGAAGGGAAATACCACTGAAATAATAATGCTACTAATTAATGGTTGAAAAATAAAATTACAAATGGTAAAATATATATTTACTTACAACACTGTACATAACAAATAAATTATCAATAACTTTATATAACAGTTTCATTTCAACACAAACAACCAATACCGGTCGTCGATTAATTCCCAAATATGTAGAAGGAACACGAATCGGAAATCCACTGGTAATGAGAGGAACAGAAAAATAGTGCTATTCACTCTCACAGACTTTAAAAGAATATAGAAGTATTTAATTTTCTATTATTGTAATTTTGCGTTCGATACCTTTTCAACTTTGTCAATGTTTTTGATTGTACGTAACAACAAAAGTAGCTTCTTTATAATTTCTTAATGAGGAATCATCGGTTACATATGTTACAAGTTATTAATTAATATAAATTTATAAAAAGGCAAATAAACGAAACGTCTTTTTAACGCTTTTAAATGCCTAATAAATAAATATTTATATTTTGATCAATTAATTAATTAAAAAATAAATGATTAATTTATTTTATACGTGTACATATATCATATAGAAATATATTTTTATCCAAAACCGAGATTTGCGAACGAAACTCGGCTGCTCCAACTGAATATTATAGTTTGCATAAATCACAATATATTTCAACTCTTTACTCTTTAATTTATTATTCTATTACTATTGCCCTCACTCTCTCTCTCTTATCAAATAACTAATGCATTTTGGGTACGGCAAATGAACTAGTCATAATTGATTTATATTTTATCTGTATGTTTTAATAAAGCATGCTGTCGTATTCATCTTTTTAGGATTCCGTAAACAAATGTCTAAAAACGGAACCCTTATAAGTTCGTCATGTCTGTCTGTCCTCCGTCCGTATGTCACAGCCATTTTTATCCGTAACTATTGGGCCTTCCAAATTCAAACTTCATAGGTTGATGTATTCTGTGAACCACTACTCGAATTTTGAATACAAATAAATAAATTAAAAACGTTAAAGGGGGCACTCCATAACAAAGGACTGACGTTCATACAAACGCTATGAAAAACCAAGTTATTTTATTTTCTGGTAAAAAATGTCACAGTCACCTATACCTTTCGTTGGTATGAACCTAAGGTGAGCGAGTCCGACTCGCACTTGGCCGATTTTTGCTATCATAAAAAGGTACTACAGGTACAAGTAGATGTATATTTTAAATAATAATCGAGAAGGAGCAGCCATATTGAATTTTTGACATGATATAGACAAAATGGCGGCAGCGGAATATAAGAATTTAAAATTAGAACAAGTATTTATGGACATTTAAAAAAGTGCTATGCGTATCTACATATTATCTAATAGTAGAGGATACGAAGTAAGAACGACCTTCACCGATCTGTTTGACTCACATACAGATAGGATGAAAAAAAATATTTTAGAATCAGTTCTATGTATGGAGTACATATATAAATATTACACTTTGATTACGTTACGAAGCTTTCAACGAAAATTAGTTTGAGCGAGATTTTCAGTTTTAAGATTTTCATAAAACATAATTGAAATTTCAAAGCCTGGCAACCGTTACCCTTAATCATATTTTCTTAGACAACCTTATACTATTTAACTAGTAATAAATTTACCTACATTTTAATACACAGGGTTAGTTTTTGGTCACAGGCCATATTTAAAATAAGGAAATAAACATCATTTCAAGGGTGTGTTTTAATTTTATCGGCTTATTTGTAATATTTTGTTACATAAACATCCATTTGAAACGGTCCGTAAATATACCTACGCGCATTAGCACCCGAAGAGTGTGTTGACCTCAACAGCTGATTGTGTGCCGTAGCCACTGCGTGCGGCCGCCGCGCGCAGCGCGAATTATGTTACCCACACGGTATTTATTTTCGTACGGGACAAAAAAAATTATATTATTTTTCTTATTTGTTTTATTTCATAAAACGAATGTATTATCGATTCTAAACCAAATCTGAAAATTTGGCCGGTGACCAAAAACTCATCCTGTATATAC
Organism: Calycopis cecrops; assembly: GCA_001625245.1. Taxonomy (NCBI): domain Eukaryota; kingdom Metazoa; phylum Arthropoda; class Insecta; order Lepidoptera; family Lycaenidae; genus Calycopis; species Calycopis cecrops. The sequence goes on from LUGF01009026.1 coordinate 106,480, forward strand.
GTCGTGGTTAACAGATGAGCGTAATTACTAACAAAAATTAATATTTTAAAATTTTAATTAATCATAGCCATGACCACTTTTTTGTGGCAACCCTGTTGGTAAACGTTCACAAACATTTAATTTCCTAAAATACAATTTCCACCTAGTTAACAGATCGGTGAAGGTCGTTCTTACTTCGGATCTTAGACTTTAATTAGTGCAGGTCAAATTATTTTTTTTATATCGACAGTCGCGCCACTTTCATGTTTTCTATCAGATGCTTAGTAAGTTCCAGCACGTCCGAGCACAAAATGACATCTAATTTAAATAAAAAAAAGAAAAAGCAATCGAAGATCAGACTTATTGTTATCTCTTTCTTCCTCATATAAAACAAAAAGAGATAAATAACGATTGAGCTTCTTATTGCTAAAGTTTGACCGGGTCAGCGGGTTGGATCTGCTTATACAGTCTTGGGGTTGGCGTGACGTCTCAATGAATCAACCTTTGAACAATGGAAATTCAGATAAATTCGTCTCATCTCTCTACCTTAAATAAAACGACGAGGCGAAATGGTTGAGCTTATACTGCTAGGATTTGACGATCAAGTTGCCAGGTTCTTCGTCTCTTTCCATTTCTCATTAAAGAAAGACACAAATCACGTCCTCTTAATTATGAAGATCAAGACATATCGCCGTCTTTGTCTTTCTCAGATGATACGATAAGACAAAATACATGCTTGAACTTAAGAGACGGCAATTACGGCCCATGTAGCATAGAGGAAGGAGGGCAACGCGTTCGCATAGCCTGCGGATGTGTATGGGCGTCGATAGCAGTGATGATGGACCGGCTGCTCGTTTGCCCCCTTACACTATACTATAACACGTGACATTTTGCATTATTTGAATTGGATACAAGGTGCCTGGATAGCGGCTTGGTTACAGCAATTCACCTCTCTGTGAATGTTGGCCATTAATATCGCCGTCTCTTTCACCCTCTAAAACGTGACATGATTGTACTTTGGATACAATTGAGTTTTTTGGCTAGCTGTTTAGTTCTGCTTGTGCCAAAGCCGCGCGCACAACGCGGTACAGCGTAATTGGACTTTGGTTTCTGAGTTTATGTTTATTGCTAATTGCGACTAACGGCTTGGTTTTGTTTGTGCCACAGTCTCGCATACAGCGAGGATGGGTTGGCGAGCAGTTGCTCGTGCGTGCCCTTCTCGGATAGTGCCCCGTCTTCTAAGACCAGTATCTCGTCAGCGTCAGCCACCGTGGACAGCCGGTGAGCGATGCAGATGGAAGTCTTGCCCACGGTCGCTGCTTTCAGCGCTTGTAGTATCGCCTGGGAGTAAAAAGAATACAATTATGGTCAGCGCACACTTAGGGGCCATCCATCAATTACGTCACAGTAAATTCATGATTTTTGACCCCTCTAGCTAGTACTCACGTGTTCTATGCGCGCTTTGTTCGTCTCTAGCTAGTACTCACGTGTTCTGCGACCGCTATGTTCGTATCTAGCTAGTACTCACGTGTTCTGTGAGCTCTATGTTCGTCTCTAGCTAGTACTCACATGTTCTGTGCGCGCTTTGTTCGTATCTAGCTAGTACTCACGTGTTCTGTGAGCGCTTTGTTCGTCTCTAGCTAGTACTCACGTGTTCTGTGAGCGTTATGTTCGTATCTGGCTAGTTCTCACGTATTCTGTGAGCGCTATGTTCGTCTCTAGCTAGTACTCACGTGCTCTGTGAGCGCTATGTTCGTCTCTGGCTAGTACTCACGTGCTCTGTGAGCTCTATGTTCGTCTCTAGCTAGTACCCACGTGCTCTGTGAGCGTTATGTTCGTCTCTATCTAGTACTCACGTGCTCTGTGATTGAGTCCAGACTGGAGGTGGCCTCGTCGAACACGACGACGGGTGCGTCCTTGAGAATGGCCCGCGCGATGGCGACGCGCTGTTTCTCGCCGCCCGACAGTTTCAGCCCTCGTTCGCCGACCTGCGTTTCGTAACCCTGGAGGTCGAAGTATAATAAACAAATTAACACAAGTAAGAGGTAGTGATATGTATTGCATGGGATGTACTTTTGTGGTTTTGATAAGTATACTTTGTATTTGGATGTACTACTCATTTATCCATAATATCCTATAGACAAAACCCAACATATCTCTACAGTAAAAAGACTACATATTAGCATTGCAATCCCATAAACGGCTCACCAGCGTAACGGAATCCCGATACACTTTTCCATACTGTTTATTTTTCTGCACTTCTACGGCTTGAGCTGTTTGAAATGACCGATTTTTATAGGTTATGTACTTATTTTATTATATTATGAGGTACCATCCCATTATCCCCGAAACTCAAACTAGTAATGAATACCTCGCCGAGCGTTGCTTACCTTGGGCCACGTGAGAACTGACTCGTGTAGCTCCGACATCTTGCTCGCGCGGTACACTTCGTCAGAGCTCTTGTGCAGTGCACCGTAGTGAAGGTTGTGGAATATTGTGTCGTGGAACAGCACGCAGTCCTAAACACAAAAAACATAATAATAATAAATCAAGTCCGTCTTAAATTTATGTAAATATATATACAGGGTTAGTTTTTGGTCACCGGCCAAATTTTCTGATTTGATTCAAAATCGACAATACATTCGATTTATGAAATAAAACAAATAAGAAAAATAATATTAGAAATATTTTTGTCCCGTAAGAAAATAAATAAAGTGTGGGTAACAAAATAAATAACGTGTGGTAAACAGCGCCGCGCGCTGCGCGCGGCTAGATACGAATCACAATCAGTTGTCATGTGTGTGTGATGTCAACATTCTCTTCGGGTGCTAATGCGCGTAGATATATTTACGGACCGTTTCAAATCGATGTTTATGTAACAAAATATTACAGATAAGACGATACAATTAAAACACACCCTTCAAATGTTTACTTCCTTATTTTTAAATATGACCAGGGACCAAAAACTAAACCTGTATATCCGAGGAATCTCTCCCCAAGCCCAGTGGCATGGAGTAAAAATAACAGATACCTGTGGTACGATGGCAATGGCCCGCCTTAGACTGTTGAGGTCCACGTCTCTTATATTCTGACCTCCGATCAGTATCTGTCCGCTCTGCGGCTCGAAGAACCGGTACAGCAGCCGCACCATCGTCGACTTACTGCAACGCCACAATACAAACCACTTTAAACATGGTTTTTACCACAACCACTTTATACCACACCACTTTAAAACACGGTTTATACGACAGTCACTTTAAAACAAAGTATATAACAGGGATTCGAAAACACCTTTATAAAGGTAACACTGTAAGGGTTACACATTCAATATGTCACAGTACTATTTCTATATATTTATATTTTATGTAGATGGTATGATTATGTGTATCGCAAATAAATAATGCTTAGCCTTATTCTTAAACACAGGCATTAATCGGCAATATAATCAAGCGGCTACGCATAGCCGCGCCACGCTACGCCAATATCGACTTTATTGCCTGTAACTCCCAAAAACACTTTAAACAGGTTTATGTAAAAACAAATTTCAATGGGTTACACTTTATTTCTGCTTGCATATAAAGAGAGAAATCAAAACAGTGTTTAAAACACTCTATTCGGATACCAATAAAGTCCCTGATTTATACCATAACCACATTATACCACACCATTCCAAAGTCCAAAAGCCACACCACTTAAATAACATAGTATATCAAAAGAAGCAATCAAAGTCCCAAATCAAACACATCCTTGAGGCACACAAATAATAGCTACAGATTAATCTGAACTATGTATTTACATTGTTTTGTCGTAAAACTGTTTTATTCTTGTTTCTTGTGTTGTTATGAAATAAATATTTTCTTTCTTTTCCCTGTAAGCACTCTGTAAGAAGCACAACATAAAGCTTACACTTGAATTCCATACGTCGAGTTGAGGTGGAGTGGAGTAGTGATGCGACTCGAGTAGGAATTTGCGACTCGAGTCACGCGAGTAAAATCCCTCACTCGAGTTATACTCCAGTAAAAGTCAGTCGAGTAAAAAAGTCACTCGAGCGACGAGTTCACTCGATTGAACTCGGTCAACTCGGTGCGCCGAGTTCACTCGGTAACTCCAGTGCAAGTTCACTCAAGTAGGATATTTTTTTCACTCGAGTATGAGTTTGACAAACTGACTCGAGTGACTCCAGTAAAAACATGACTCGAGTCGCATCACTAGAGTGGAATCGGCGTCGAGTCGTCATAATGTGCAAACACCTTTATACCATAAAAATAAATAAAAAACTGCCCACCCGCTGCCCGAGCCGCCGACTATCCCTATCTTCTTCCCCGCCGGGATGGATAAGCTCAGGTTCTTCAGTATCGGCTTGCCGTTCACGTAGTTGAAGCTCACGTCGCGGAACTCGATGGTAGCCGTCATCGGATCCACCTTGAGTTGCGGCGCTTCGGCTTTCTCCTGTGAAGTTTATAAATATTTTGTTAGACCAGGGAATTTACATAAGTCACTTACATACGTAAAGATTGCTTAGCATTTTTTTCTTCTAAAGCTAGCATTGTACTCCCACTACTAATGCTGTCTGTACTGATTTTTTTTAAATTAACTTTTAAGCGTTAGACATGGCGCACTATAGAGTATTAATCGTGTGATATGGTGCAGTATCGAATACTGACCGTGATGTGCGACTGCACAGTGAGCGCGAACATGGTCTGCATGTCGACTAGCGCCTGGCGCACCTCACGGTACGCGGATCCTAGAAAACCGAGCAGCACTAGCAAGTACTAATATATGACATGGCGCACTAACAAGTACTTATCGTATGTGACACACTATCCAGTGTACTGGCCGTACGACTGAACAGTCATGAGTGTGAACATGGTCTGCATGTCGACGAGCGCCTGGCGCACCCCGCGGTACACTGAGCCGAGGAAGACGAGCGGCACTAGCAAGTACTAATCTATGACATGGCGCACTATCCAGTACTCACCTTGATGTGCGACTGCACAGTCATGAGCGTGAACATGGTCTGCATGTCGACGAGCGCCTGGCGCAGCTCTCGGTACACTGAGCCGAGGAAGCCGACCGGCACTAGTAAGTACGAATCTATGACATGGCGCACTATCCAGTACTGACCTTGATGTGCGACTGCACAGTCATGAGCGTGAACATGGTCTGCATGTCTACGAGCGCCTGGCGCACCGCGCGGTACACGGAGCCGAGGAAGCCGAGCGGCACTAGCAAGTACTAATCTATGACATAGCGCACTATCCAGTACTGACCTTGATGTGCGACTGCACAGTCATGAGCGTGAACATGGTCTGCATGTCTACGAGCGCCTGGCGCACCTCGCGGTACACGGAGCCGAGGAAGCCGAGCGGTATGGACAGCTGGAACAGGAGCCCGTTCACCATCACCAAGTCGCCCACGGACATATTGCCTGGAACAGATGTCTATAGTTACAAATAAAGATTTTTTTTATATTATGGGGCAAACCGTACTGACGTCCATAGACATCCTCATAGTAGATACCCTTCCGCCTCCTCCGCCCTCATACACCGCACGAAAAGCGAGAGCACAGCTATCACTTTACGTCGGAATCGTGTAAGCAAGAAATACCACCCAGGTCGTGGCGGCCCAATACGGCTGCATGCTTGCATGCAGCGTGGCACGGCCCGGTTACTTATAATCTCCTTTAGAGGAGTTGTGACAGGGAAAAATATTATGAGTTGCATTATCAATATGCCACGTAATATATGGAAGAGGAGCTAGGTCGTAGCGTTACAACGCCGCTACATGTATGTGGTACTAAATACAGGTCATCGCTTTTGGCTTTTACTTCTATCGCAGACCCTATGACCTATTGTTTTTTTCTTGTTTGAAATATCACGAGCACGTTTCTATGTAACACGACAGGCAGGCTTGTTAAAAAAAATAAGAATTGGTATCATTTTAATGCCGTAAATGTCACATACCTCAGCCGGGGAAATCTCAATAACATCATAAGCTGTCGTTTTGTATTCTGTATGTGGAAGTTACGTAGTCCATTCGTAATTATAATACATCAATACTTAGCCCAAGGTAAAGAATCCTGGTAAACTAATAAAAAGCCAGAAAGGGATACTTTGGAGAACGTGCTTTAAGACTCAGTTACGTTTTGTGCTAAGCAGCCACAACGGTAAGTAGTAGCATTCCCCGTTTCGGCAATGTGTGCATTTCCTACTAGTTATGATTGTTTTCATAAGTCAGTCATTAACGATAATATCACCGATGTCACTTTAGATATCGCGCACGGGTAGATCCCGCTGTCCAACGGGGAACTACGAACTCATATAAGGATGCGTCTGTCTTCAATCCGTCAAAGAGAGTCGGTCGTACACCGTTTCGACTATATTAGGTATGGTAATGTGAAAAGAAGGAAACCATCGCGTGTTTTTATTCAGATATTTATTTATTTATTTATTATTTAACAATTTATGTACACTAAAGAGAATCATAAAAAAACAATCATTTAAAGAAATTTTGGTACAAAGGACCTGCTTATCCCATTATGGAATTTCTTCCAACAGTCCTGCTACAGGAAAATGCATGATATATTGCAATATTAATGTGTACATCTTAAAGATAATATACATAATATAGACTACATATAAAATACATATAATAGGTAGATGAATAAATACTTAAATACATACATATTATTTTAAAATACAATAAACACTTATAAATAAATATACCATGAAATAAATAGTTATACTTACATATACCTAATTTAGAAAGAAGCTAAGCTTGTTTTAAGTAATATTCTTTTACTTTTTTCTTAAAGAGTGATAGAGTTTGACAGTCCCGAATTTCATATGGTAGAGAATTCCAAAGTCTAACAGAATGTACCGTATAAGAGTAAGAGAAAAAATCTGTTCTATGAACAGGCAAGTGAAGAATTGTACGTTTTAGAGATCTACAAGAGGAGTCGTTTAAATGAGGAAAGGAAAAGCGCTCACGGAGATATGAAGGAGAACAAGGATGAAAAATTACATTAAACAGGAAACACAGAATTCTGAAATTTCTTCGATGGCGGATGGGAAGCCATTCTAATTGTTTACGAAAAGCAGCAAAAGCAAAAGATCATGTTTTTTCAAGCCAAATATGAATCGTAAACACAAATTTTGTAGTCGTTCAAGTTTGTTGAAGATTGCCTCTGTGGCGTCTGGATAGCAAATGTCAGCATAATCTATAATTGGTTGAATGAGAGATAGCGCGAGTGAAATTTTAGTTGATAGAGGAAGGAAGTTTTGTAGAGTTTTAAGGGAATGGAAAGCAAAGTGAACCTTTCTGCTGATCTCACTTACGTAGCTGTTCCAGGAAAGATTGGAATCTATAATAACACCTAAATTTTTAGCCGAATCAGAAAGGGCGATGGTAGAACCATCTAAGATAATAGGTGGTAGTGTTGTAATATCGAGTCGACAACGCATACGCGAGCTGCCTATAATCAGCGCCTTCGTCTTAAGTGGGTTAACAGTAATACCAAAAGTCTTGGTCCATTCAACAATTCGGCTTAAATCTTCGTTAATGTAGGAGATAGTTGACATCGTATCTGTTAATACAAAATGACGATAGATTTGAAGGTCGTCAGCATAAAGATGAAATTTAGACGAAATAACGTTAGTAATTGAGTTAATAAACACTGAAAAAAGAAGAGGAGAAAGCACTCCACCTTGTGGAACTCCCGCACTGAGATTGCTCCAGTCAGAGTAGGATGTGTTTACCTGAACACGTTGAGAGCGACCACGAAGGTAAGAATTGAACCAAGATAAAGCAGATACAGATACGTTCATAGATTTTAGCACGCCGATAAGAATATCAAAATCAATAGAATTAAATGCGTTGCTAAAATCGAGAAGTATAAGAACTGTAAGAGATTTATTATCCATGGCCAAGCGGATGTCATCGGTAACGTTAATGAGAGCAGAAGATGTGCTGTGGCCTGGACGAAAACCGGATTGCAAGGAGTTTAGAAGGTGATTAGAGTATAGGAAAGAGGAGAATTGTTTGTGGACAATATTCTCAAGGGCTTTAGACAGTACAGGTAGTATAGATATGGGACGATATTTATGTGTGTCGCTAAAAGGCACCCGCCAGCTTGATACTCTTGTCTTGCGTAGGGATGTCAGCTCGCTGTGCGTCTTCTATCGGATCTTCTATGTATTCGGAGTGTTCCGAGAAATTGTTCGGATTAATACCCCCAGCTGAATTCTATTATAGGACTTCGCGTCGAAATTCCAAATTCCACCGTCACCACCTTGATCCTCCGAAGTCCAATACTGTGCGCTATAAGCGCAATTTTATCCCACCATTTCGATTTAGAATCAGCAACCCCCCTCGGTATTTCTGGACCGATACGACCTAGGGATCTTCAAGAAAAGAGCTTATTCTTTCCTCAAAGATCGGCAACGCATCTGTTAGACCTCTGGTGTTACGGATGTCTGTGGGGGTTAGTGATCACTTTACATCAGGTGACCCAACTGCTCGTTTGCCTCCTATGCTATAAAAAAACCCGTCATTTAGCGCCTATAACAAGTATAAAAAATTGGTACATCGGCCATCTCACCTTGTGCGATCTGGTTGGCAGCCAAAACCATGATAACGCTCAGGCCGGCACTGAATATGGTGTGTTGTCCGAAGTTGAGAAGCGCCAGACTCGACGCCGTCTTAAGCGACGCGTCTTCGTATTTCTTCAGACTCTCGTCGTATTTTTTCATTTCGTACGTCTCGTTATTAAAGTACTGAAAGGATTACAATGATGTTAATAAACAAAATTTACTAACGGAGTCGTGGCTATAATCGTGTGGTGCACTACTGAGTACTGATTGAGTCAAGGAGCGCACTAACGAGTACTGACTGGATATTAGATATGTTGTGCGTCATCTTTCACTATATCTGAAGTATACCGACTTATAGCCTATTTTATTAGTAGAAACGGACAAACAAACGGATTAGATGCAGGCTTTTGATTGGTACCGACGCCCATAGATATCTACTTGTTATGCAGATGCAGTACCCTTCATCCTTCACCGTCCTGCACCGTTCATGGACCACAGAGAACTTACACACAGTGAGAGGTACCTCCTCAGTCGTACCGGTCCAAATCAGTTGCAATTCAGCAACGATAAGACCTATTACGTCTAAAATCTACGACTTACGTCTAAAACCTTGTCACCGTCGTCATCATCCACTCCCTCTCTACTATTCTGGCAAGTAACTGACTGACTGACTATGGACTAAGGCCGAGAGCACACACGATACTTTTATACGCGGCTACCGGCGATTTTGTGATTGCATCGATGCTGCATCGCGACATAGCGACTTTGCGATCGGTCGAAGTAGAGTCGTGCGACGGTATCGATGCAGTATCACGATCTTGCGCCCGCATTTAGACGTTAAAATAACATTAGCAACTAAATCACCGCGTCTGGAGTCTTGAAGTGTACGCTCCTCGCACCTATTCGCTGCATTCAGCTTCTAAAAAGCCGAAAAAAAAAATTAGAACGATTCACTGACTTTGACGGTCTCGAAGTTGATGAGCGAGTCGACCGCCTTGTTGCCCGCCTCGTTCTCTGCGCGGTTCATGTGCACGCGGAACTGCGTGCGCCACTGCGTCACCGCCAGCGTGAACACGCTGTACACGCCCACGCAGCTGAACGCCACGCCTGCGGACACGCCCACTTTACAGTTGGATGTTTCCTAAAGTTTTTTGAAGTATACAGTAGTTCTTTACCTTACGAAGTATAAGTATATGTATAGTAGTTCTTTATGCGCTTGACTTGGGAAGTGCTTACTCCCCGGATGAATGAGAGCGATACAATAAGTGATCAAAGACAGAGAGAGAGTTACGTTTCCTATATTACTGTGACGCAGTGCGCGCGCAGTTTCTTTCTCTCTCCCTCTCATACCCAGTTAGTTTCGTATATGAAGTTTTAGTTCAGTCTTGTTGTCTAAGCACACACATTCTTTTATTGCTACTGGAATTTAATGTAAATATTAGTAAGTATTCGTGTCCTTCTGTTCGACGGTCAAGAACGCCGTCTCGAGAAAAAAGGTTTCTCGAGAGGGCGTGGAAGTTTCAAGTTGAAAATCATACAGCCGTCTTAACGCTGAGTACAAGCCATATAAAAGCCAAATAATCAGAACCTATTTTCATGATATCCGGCGAAAAGTGAGATATCACTATAGAAGAAGGACGAATCTGAAGGTTGATAATTTATAAGATATGACAGCACAAACAGCCACAAGATATCAACTGCTGGATTAATTGTTCTATAGCAGGAGTTCCCAACCTTTTCTTGGTCACGGACTACTTTCATGTCATGTTGACCAGTTAGCAGGGACTACAGCGTAGGTATAATAAAAATAGACAACAGTGCACGGCAACCAACGGCTTACCGCCCGTGAAATGGTGGTGGACCACTGGTTGGGAATCATTGTTCTATAGGCATCGCCCAGAAAACAAAAACCACACTTGCAGAATAATGTATCGCCACGCGTTCTTTTTTCATGTTTTTAATTAAATTACTAACTATGATACACAAATCTATACATTTAATACAACAGTAAAATTCGTGTGTCTGTACATTGAATATATTTACGATAAACTAATTGGAAGCGATGTTAAAATAGTATTAGAACACTTATCAATGCCTTTTAAATTTTTTACAATGTATAAGTAATAAATGTTATTTGAAATTATTTTTTTTTAACTTTGTAACAGACCTTATGGCTAGACTAGGTAAATAGTATTTTTCTATGCGATTAAAAACATGTAATATCTCACCGGCAAAAGCCAAGCCGCCCTTGAGTCCCAGTATACTGGACACCAGGGCCAGCTCGAATATCGTCGGCACTACGTTAAACACCATGGCCGATAGCACGAAGTTTATGGCCCTGGACCCTCGGTCTATCGTCTGGAAATGTATTACGTCAATTATTGATGTGAAACATCTAAGATCGTTTTTGACAGTAGAAAAGAAAAAAGCATTATATTAGCATTATACTGAGGTATTTAAAAATTTTTTTTATGTAAAACTTTGTTACCTTTGACAGTGCACCGGTTTGTCTCCCCAAATGGAAGCTCAGGTCAAGGTTATGTAAATGTATGAACACATTGCACGCTAACTTTCTAATGGAATGTTGGGCCACCTTCGCAAATACTGCATTCCTCAGTTCATTGAATCCAGCGGCTGTTGCTCTTGCAATACCATCTACAAGTTATTAAAAAAAAAATTAAAAATTAATTAAATTTGAGCAACGACACATCTGTTCCCTAACATAGTAGGCAGAGAGCTGAGTGCCACATATCATGATTCTTCCAATCTTGTCTTGCCTCCTCATTCATAGCCATCTTCATAGAAACATTGCAATATTTTTAATATGAAAAAAAGAGGTACATTGATGTTACCTACAGGTACTATTCACAATATCAAAGATACTATTATTAATTTATTTTATTTCATTACACTTGTTTCTTTTTTTACTGCATCAAAAAAACCAAATCAGATATTCGATTTTACATTTATAAGTTCCCTTTATACCCGAGGAACGATATACAAGGTTGATAAAACAGAGAGCAATTATGTAAATGAAACCATAATATTTAGTATATCATTTATAGGCTACACAAGAAAAATCCGATCAATAATTTCGCCACAGGGATTTTTTTCTCACTTCGTACACTCAGTATCGTCGGCTGTCTGCGAGGCCGGCTGACTTTGGTCATTCACCCCGTGTCAGGTTGCTAGTCAGTATCGAGTGTATATACCGAGAGTATATAATACCGAGCGGAAACCACGCACGTGGTGAATTTTCCATTTGTTCGCTATTTAACTTCTTTGAAAAAAGTATTTTCGTATACTTCTCGTAAACTTGTTTTTAATAGTTTCGGATTAACAGTACGCACTTATATTATATGTAGTTTAATATAGTGCTTCTTGCTTTTATCAACATCGTATGGATAATAACAAATAGGAAATACTTACAACCGAGCAACAGACTTAATGCAGTAGTACCAAGAGCTTGAGGTACAGTCGCCATACCCAGTAATGCATCACCGGCCGGTGTGACCGTTAAATTGTTCACTTCGTCCACCGCATACTTGAATAAGAATGGCACCGTCACATTCATCACTTTGGCACCAAATAGGAGTGAGAGGGATAGCATCACACGATTCTTTATCATTTGATTGTCCTGTGAAAAATTTGCTTTTTAGTAAGTAGTAGTAGCCACACTGCATGACTGCAACCAAATTAGGCTGGTACGACCAGGTAGGTACCCGTCAGTTACATGACAGTCGACACCTGCATAAATTGACAGCTGTGCTGTCGGGTTCGAGCGGTGCGTAAGTACCCGATAGCCCATGGAGGAGAGAAGAGCAAGAAGAGCAACAAATCTATAACCTCTATGCAAATGTCTATGGGCGTAGTCATGAAATTAGCTCCGGCTACTATAGAAACATGGTCCATACGGTGTAGTCACTATAGTGTATCATATTCCATTATAAAATAATTTGGCCCGCACAACTCTCTCTCTCGTATTATACTATCGCAAAGAGAAGCTATTCATCGGGCTTCATGTGGTTGGTGGGTTGGTAGAGTAAAATAGGGCAACCTGTATAAATAACAGTTATGAGGAAGTCTTATCACAACAGTAGTCATGAAAAGCCCTAAATGGTTGTTTGTCTACTTATTTAATGTAAAATGCTGTTTTGAAGATTTCAATGTTGATGTATAATTAACATAAGGATTTACTAATGATAAGTATGTAAAATAATGTTCATTATTCCAGTTAATAGAGATGTTATAAAATGTAACCTTATATATGGCTTGGAGCATGCAAAGATAATATGCAAACATAATATATAATGTGACATACATTATAACAAGCTACATAGTATAACGTAACAACAGCAGCAACAATAAAGTATAGCCCATTTTATTGTTTTTATTTGTTCATTTTATTGTTCAGAGATATTACAGATATTCATATATAAAAGATAATGCTTACTTTTGGCCAAATATACTCCGCCATCCCTCTAACCATATCCGCTCCGCTGACAGGTTTCGCATTGCCCAGGTTAATATCTTCACGATCCAAAACAGATGCACCTGGGTGAAAGCAGCCTCTCTTTTGTATACCTAAGGATAGGAGATACGATCAGGATATAAAGAGGATAGGTGTGTGATGAAAACAAAGGTAAGGGAACAAGCAGGCAGAACTAAGGAGTGCGGGAGATGTGAGAGCTGCATTCACCAGGTGTTAATAACAAAACACATGTGACAAAATTAACAAAAATTAACAAATAATATACAACAGCACTTACCAACATAATTTAAATACAGATTCTTAAACAAAAATTTAAATAATAAAAGACATAATTATGTTAACAATTGTTCGCATAACTAATTAATAAACACATTGAGACAATGATGTATTCAAATTATATTGGAATTTATGAAATAGTTAAGAAATCAAGATACATTAAGTACTAAAAGGAATTCTAATATCCAGTTAAAGAAATACAGGAGAAAAAAAGACTACATAGCTAATCATTCAAAATGATATACATACAAGGTATTTGAAGTATATATCTGAACAAACATTGATTTTTAAGCTATATTATGTGTATATAGTAAGAGACCTAATTTTATAATGTGTGCCTATTCTAGATAGGACCAGCATAACATTTTGTGCACAAAATATGTGTAATACTCATAAAAATATGGATTGATTAAAAGTCTATATCTAGATTAGACTAATAGACTAGATTGACAGAGAGTGTAGGCTTCAGTTAAATATTATAATATAATAATATCTCCACATCTCTAAGTCTAGAGATGTCTATAAATATATTTTTTCATATTTTGTACCTAAACAAGTAATACAGTTTTGTCATTTTATTTAAATCTAAAGTACCAAAAAAAGGAATAAAAGTAGCAAATTTTGATGTAAATGAATCTATATTGTGCTGTCTCATTTGGTGCGGTGTGTAAGTAACCAGTGGCCCATGGAGGTGGGAGGAGAAAGGAGGGCAGCGAATCTGAATAACCTCTATGCAGATGTTCATGGCTGTTGATAGTCATAAAAATGGGCTTCGACTGTTCATATGTTCGTATGTATACCATAAAAAAAAATTTTAAAATATATTTTTATTTTACAAAGAGTTCAAGCAACAAAATAATAACAACTATCTCATTGAGACAAGTTGGTAAATGTGGCAACAAAACAAAACTGTGTTATCAACCCAACCTTTATCAAGGATTAGATTAGCACTAATTGAATATATTCTGCAAATGACTTTGCACATGTATAAACTCATTAAACATTACTTAAAAATTATATTTATGAAATATTATTTCATAAATATCAAATATACAATATATAAATTCGCTATAGAGCATTTATGAGTAATATCTACAACGTTAGTTAGGGACTATGCCATGTGACAAATAATTCAAGGCACAAGGTCAAAATGAAATTACGCAATTATCAATATAAATACTTAGTTGAAGTTCAATTACAAAAAATAATACAATTATTATCATATGACCGTGAAAAATAGCACGATAACAACTTACCAAAAGGAGTTTTACCAGTTTTCGGTTTGTTGGACAAAACAGCCGCCAAAACATTTTTTGCTGTATCCTGACCACTTGGGCTATTTGAAGCCTGCGACGAGTAAAACTACAATATAAAATGAACCACAAAATTGAGAAAAAGAACAAATCATAATGCAAATGAGAAAAAAATTGTAAAAAGATATTTCGTACCCTAAAATAACTCACTGCAGCACATTGTTTACAAATTAAATGAAGTTGAGGTTTATTTAATATAATTGATTTATTATTAGAGAATGCCTTTGTATATTCTACATTATATCGGACTATTTTATCGTATCGCTTTTTTGATAAAAGCGCTGCAGCCATGGTCAAAGTGGTACTTTTGATTTGGTTAAATTTTCGTATTCGAATTTCTGCAAACAACAATGTGTCATAATTGACATTTGACAGTAGTACTGTAGTCGGAAGAGAACTGTACAGATTACGTAAAGACCGTAGCAGAGAATTATACAGACAAATAATTGTCTTCGCAAAATGCAGATGTCATAATTTATTTTTATTGATTATATAAAATCAGTACACCTTTTATCTTACTTTAATTGTATTCTTAAGCTAACCCACATATAACACATCTTGCTTTCTATCTCTTAAATTAATAAATTATTCGTATAATATTTGGTTTTGCGTTTGCCCCCTATTACGAAAAAAAACCGCGATAAAATTCGTTCAAATTGTTTTATTACAAATTATTCGTAGGGTACTTTGCTCATTTAGTGATTAGATTTGTTTGATAAATACCTAAATACAGCCTAACCATCAATATTATAATTTTTAACGAAAAAACAAATTTAATTAAGTTAACCATTGCTATGCCCGTACTATACCCTCAACAAGGTGCTTGGAATATTAAAGTAGCGAGTGGCAAGAAGACTTCGTCTATTGTATTCTCTGTCTACGAATACTTTATTATAAAGTACCTACGGCTGACAACCCACTAACAATTAGTTTTCCTCTGTCTACGAATTGGAGCCACAAATTGGAGCCTACACGATTGTTGACAGTTGACACCCATGGACATCCGCGTGATTGTTACGCAGATGTATTGCCCTCCTTTCCTCTTACCAGTAGGGCCCACTAGTAGCCACTGGTCCAATCAATAAAGGGCTATGGGCCAGTCGCTACTCACAAACCTTATGAAACTCGACATAGCGCCGCGGTACCAGTGAGAGGGAGGTACTCTTTGATCGTAATGACCCAATTCCGCTGCTATGCATACCACTTCATCTTATTAAACTATGGACGCATAGGTCAAACAAAGAAACAACAAATGGAAGACGTATATTAGTTTTCATGAATACGAACGAGTATATTATACGCTCGTGTGAGGAGTGAGACAATAACTTATAAACACAAAACAAGACACACGAATTCACACGATACGGCGTTGTTGTTATTAAAGTTCCAAGATGCAACGACGTTGTCATGTCGTGCTGTGTGCCGTGGATAATTTTCCGATTGATCATGAAGATTGGAGGGGGAAGGAGAAAAGAGGGCAAGCTCTGCGCGGATGATATGATTATGGTTATAGACATCAAAAGGCTACGATCGCTCGTTTGCCCCCTATACTATTAAAAATTATTCACTGCGTATTCTGAAATTCTTTTTGTTTAGTTATAATGAAAACTTCGCTTACATTATTGTTTTATTTATTTGTTATGGATCGCCAACAAGGCACACAATGAATACATTATTAAATAAATTAAATTAAATAAAATAAAAGCATACAAGATAAATGGTGCCTCAATTATAGGCATTCACAACATTCACCAGAGAAGACAATACATATTCATATCATAAAACATTATTAATTTTACATATAAAGTAATTCTATTATTTAGTACTAACCTAATATATACTTTTAATTTCTATTTTTCGTCGTTTATATGTTTCGATTATATTGACCATTGAAAGGAAGCACTGTAACAGAGCAATGCTTCTACTTATTATAATGTTTTGTGTATTTAAATATTAGTATGTTTAAATCTCTCTAACTTATTTTCAAGAATGTCGAGATTGCCTGTAATTGAGGCACCATATAAAATGTATAATATACTAGCTGTGCCCCGTGGTTTCAACCGCCAAATCCATATAAACTTCAAAACCCTATTTCACCCCCTTAGGGGTTGAATTTCTAAAACTCCTTTCTTAGCGGATGCCTACGTCGTAACATCTACCTGGATGCCAAATTTCAGGTTGATCCGTCCAGTGGTTTGGGCTGTGCGTTGATAGATGGCTATGTCTTTTTGAGACATATTTTTTTTTTTTGATATATATAGATTGTCATGTTAATTATTGTCTTGTTGACGAACCTTAATAAATAAATAAAATATGCTGATGTAAAAGGGCGTTGTTGTCACCAACTGACTCAGATTGCTTGTTTGCTCTCTATGCTATAAAATTGCTTACACAATTCATTTAGTGATTATCAACACGCATAGTTATTTACGCAACCCTTTTCTTTGGTAACACAGCCTTTATGCCTTTAAGCACGCTACCTAGGACTCTCAGGCTCAACTGGGTACAGTACGTGTGTGGCTCGCAAACGGGAATGCACTATCGACTAAACCCTTGCCTTCAGCCGCTTTTATTGGAAGATCCACGATCTGTAAGCAACAGGATCCTTATAGCGACAGGCTGGCCTCAGTGAAGAGGAGCACGCCATCCAATTGTCCAAATCCACGCCACCGTCTGCTGATTCAGAGGGAAGGGTGGAGGACTTCCCAGCTGAGCTACTCTTAGTCTGTCCTCTCCCCCCAAGCCTGTCCGGCATAGCCTTGGGGATCACAGAAGCACGCAAGCCCCCCACCACGGCAAGGTGGCCGCATTTCGGGGGGGTATTTACGGTTACGGACCAGAGATATGCAAATGCAATCCATCTTTTACTGTCATTAGAACATAGGTAAAGGAGGTACATGAGTGGTAGATTGTAACATAACTTTACGCACACATTTCTTTGGAGTATGTATAGGTGGCAAGCCTGCAAAAATACTCAAGCGAAGCCATAACAGTGATACTACAATCCTGTCTGGCATACCGCTACATCCCCAAACAATGGAGAGAGGTAAAAGTCGTCTTTATCACCAAGCCTGGAAAAAGCGACTATACAAATCCTAAATCATACAGACCCATTAGGCTAACATCATTTCTGTTGAAAACGATGGAAAGGCTATATGACAGGGAATTAAGAGAAAACTCGCTTAAGACTTAGAGTATACCAATAGGTATACCAAAACAAACATGCTTTAGCTCCGGCAAATCGTCGCAGTCTGCACTACATGCAGTGGTAAGTAAAATAGAATATGCCCTACAAACTCGGCAATCTGCCTGGGGACATTCATTGACATCGAAGGAGTATTCGACAAAACCAACTTTGTAAGTATAACATCCGCTCTAAACTACCACCAGGTGAAACTAGTAACAACAGAGTGGATTAACAACATGCTCACTAAAAGAACCATTAGAATATATAACAAAGGTTACAAAAAAGCAATTGTAGTTAGGGGCTGCCCCCAAGGAGGGGTTTTTGTCCCCACAACTCTGGAATATTGTCGTGAACGACCTAATTACAAAATTGAACGAAAAAGAAAAACTTCTACACGGTGAGATACGCCGACGATCTTGCAATCCTAATAACAGGTAACCATGCGAACATCGTCTGCGAACTAACGCAGGCGGCGCTTCGCATAATTGAACGTTGGTGTAATGACTTCGGCCTTACTGTAAACCTCACCAAAACTGAACTAGTAATATTTACTAACAAACGAGTGCCACACAAGTATACATTCCCAAAACTAGGAAACACAACATTCCAACTTACCAGTCAGGTAAAGTATCTAGGCCTAATCCTTGACAGCAAATTAAACTGGAGTCAACACTTAGAAACGAAGACAAACAAAGCCTGCCTTATATTCTGGCAATGTAAAAGAATGGTAGGCAAAACATGGGGCCTTTCACCCAAGGTAACTCTTTGACTTTACACAGCATTAATCAGACCAATAATAAGCTACGGCGCAATGGTCTGGTGGCAACGAACAAACCTGACTACGGTAAGTGATAAACTACAACGCTTCCAGAGACTGGCATGCCTAGCCGTCACTGTCGTCAGCATGAGAACAACACCTACAGCTGCCATAAAAATCATGCTAGGACTGCTGCCTCTACATCTACACATACTTACAGCGAGAAGCGGCAATGGCAGCGACGAGACTTATGACAGTGAAGCTGTGGAAAGACGCTAGGATACAAAAAATTCCCAATGCTTGAGGCACCAAACGATATCATACTGAAGAAGTAAGTTTTCGACAAAAAACTTAGGATACATCTCACTGAACCACCCGCCATAGACTCGGACTCCAAGGTACTGAGAATATATGCGGAGGGGTCAAAGAACGCACACGGCTCAGGCGCAGACATATTTTCCGAGGATTTAAACCTGCGCCAAGTCACTTCTCCAGGTATCTACAGTACTCTCTTCCAAGCGGAATGCGTAGGTATCATACTAGCGGCTAGAACAATCACCGACCGCAACATAAAAGGATATCACATCAGGATCCTAACGTATAGTAAGGCTCTCTTTACGGATAGTAAGGCTTGCTCTAAACTCACACACAATAAACTCAGGTATCGTTAACGAATGTCACCTATCCCTGGAAAATATAAGCATGAACAACAAGATCACCCTGCAGTGGATCAAGGGTCAATGTGGTTCCATGGGTAACGACGCTGCGGACGAGCTAGCTAAGAGGGGAGAAAATATGGAACTAATGGAATGCTCAGGAGTAGCAGCACAACGAGTGTCCTACCTAGGAAACCCTGAAACGACCGAGATGGCATGCGCCAATAGCAAGAAACTACTAGCCTTCCTGAAGGAGCTGAACTGGGATTGACGTGTGAAGAAAGATGACAAGGCCCACCCACACGCAAAATAGGCGCAACAGCGTCGAGTTGCGGTATAGGCCTGGGCAACAAGTAACAAGTACACAAGCGAATGAAAGTTTTTCTAATGTGTCATGTCAATATCAGATGTTAATTGCAATAGCTCACAATTCTGAATTAATATTTGAGATTAACCTGTAGTTGATAAAAAAAGATGTTTAATTAAAATAACAATCAATTTTTCAGACATTCAATCTATAAATAAAACATTTATTTAAAAAATATACCACTTTCACTAAATAATATGTAATACAACATTAAATTAAAATATGACAAAACATCTAACACTTAATAAATTTTTCTAATATGCTAACATACTGGTACATCAGCTTAATACAGTTCTCTAAATTCACACATTGCTTACAAGTACTTAATTTACTTATTTTATTCTTCAACTGATCTAATTCACTTCTAATCATTGGTTTAATAAAGTCTGTCAAAATACTATCATCTTCACGTAAAGCTGCTGTGTAAATCAATCGACTTATGTTCACATCATCTTTATAATAATATTTTGCGACCATCAACAAACCATAGAAATTAAAACTCAGCCCTTTGTTGTCAATATACAAATCTTTATTGAGTCCATGATTTATAATAAATGACATCTGATCTGCAGACAGGGACAAACCATTTGATTTAAAAAATAATACAATTTTATTAAATTCTAATAAAATACAATCTAAATCATTATGAGGTAAATAAAAACCGTACTCAGTAATCAACTTTAAGTTGTGGCTATCCCCATAACAAATAAAAACTTGAGTGTACGCCTGAAAGTCATTTTTAGTGTAAATAGAAAATCTCACACTAGAGAATACTTCGTCACTTATTCGAGACAGTGGTACAAAACTTAAATCTTTGTTAATCAATAATCTAGTCTCATTCTTTGCACTTGGGTCATGGTTTATCATATCTAAATATGGACACAATGATATATTAGTGTTATCATTAATTATAGTCAATATTGTATTTGATAGATTTCTAAAATCAACCACTTTTGTTAGATCCATAAAAACACACCTAGTATTCACTGTGAAGTATGCCCATTCATAGTTTGACAAATTTAAGAACTCTTTATAGTTTTGTACAGAAGGTATCTCACTACAGCTACTATTTAAAATATCCTTAAAAATATTATATGACTTCTCAATAATTTTCTTTTGAGTTTCTATCACAGAAAATATATCATTATGTAGACACATCTGTATATCCTTTGGTAGAAAATATGGAACAGTATAAGTTTTCGGTAAACTTTCTAAATAAATATACCATTTGGAATTTAGGCCTTGTGATTTCAAAAATAATATATAAAACGCTAGCAAACACTGAAATGTCACAGATTGTTTATAGTTTTGTAAGCATACATTTTTCGTTTGTGTAAATATATTACAAAATTCCAGATCTACAAGTAAACTTGTTACATTGATGGTGAGGTTTAGTGGTAAATTAATCAACTCCTCTCCAGCTTTTATTTTCTTTTTTGTGAGTACTCCGCGGCCTGTGTCATGGAATATAGCCATTACTAGTTTGTTACTATAGCATACGCCTTGTCGAGTGAGCCAGGAGTTTAATGATATTAAATCTTGTTCATTATTACAGGTGTAAAATTTATTCGGCTTTTTTAGTTTACGTTTTCGTTGTGTTCTTCCCATGGTTTAATTGTAAACCTTTATACGTTTATTTGACACGTATAAAATATAATATAACATTTAGATCTGATATATTAATTTTCTCAATAAGATGAACGTTCATCGTCCAAATAATTAATAAATACTATCGAAATATAAAAATAATCAAAATCGAAGGTTTTCTGACATTTCATAGTTCCTGTTTTATAGCATGACGTTTGGAAAGTCAAATGTCAGAAAATTTGACATTTATTTATTTGTTTTTATAAAAACATTTACAGAGAGAGATCACGAGATTATTAAATTACTACATTGCGGATACTCTTAGAACATCTAAATTGTGATTTGTGAACAGCAACAGTTCATTCATTCATTCATTCTTAACTTTCTCATTATCAGTTAATGCATGTATCACATTATTAATTTTTGTCCAAGTGTTATTGACAAAATGAAATAGTGTACTATACGTGTTTACTTCCCCTCCCTCAGATAATGGCAGAAGAAGTTGAACTGTATGGCATCTTCATTGGTTATACGCTCTAAGTGGATACTAATGACTGATTGCCTCAATTGATCTGTTGAAGATTGATTAAAAATAGGGTTGTGGGTTCAAATCACTTCTAGACCATTGGCATTATTTCATCGTACTGTGTCATATATTATGTCTTAGGGTTACTATTACTATTCAAGTTTTTGGGATTAAAAATATTTTAATTTTATACTATGACAAATGGATCAATACATGTAATAATTTTGCGTGAAACAGTAATATACATACACAGGGAGGGATTGCTATCACTGACCCGCACTCTATACCCAGTACCATGTAGGCTGTATAATGAAAGATTAATGTCACAAATGTGTAGTGTAGAATAAAAAATACATTCAACGGTTGTTTTCGAGTTTATAATTTGAAACTGCACAGGGAAGTTTCAGCTGTTATTGTTTATTGAAATTTTTATATGAATTGATTTTTA
This sequence comes from Calycopis cecrops, assembly GCA_001625245.1. NCBI lineage: Eukaryota > Metazoa > Arthropoda > Insecta > Lepidoptera > Lycaenidae > Calycopis > Calycopis cecrops. Next base: position 128,659 of record LUGF01009026.1, read on the forward strand.
AAGATTTTACAAAGTTATCATCATCGTGTCGATTGTAAAGATATACAATAATGTCGCAGCAACAAACTAAAAACTCAATCACACTTCGAGGTTCAGCTCAGATTATCTGCGAATATTTAAGTATGGGTTAATATTTTACATTATCTTGTATTCAGTGTATGGTGGATTTGTATTTAACAATTTCTCGTTATTTCAGATTTTGCCATAAATTCGGTTTTATTTCAAAGAGGTTTATATCCTCCAGAAACTTTCAAAGCACAACAGCAATATGGACTAACGTTACTTATCTCGGAAGATGCTCAAATTAAATCTTTCCTCACCAACCTTTTACACCAAAGTGAAGGTAGGCTAATTAAATTTTGTTTGTTTATTTTATATATAAACTCGGCCATTTTTGATTATACAGTAAAACCGTAAGGACAAAAAATCGTAGGAAATATTTTGATTCTCTAAAAGTTTGTTCCTTACAATTTTTATTTTAGGATCGATACTGTCGCAATCGAATTTCTCGAGTTTTTCGGGTTTTTAAAGTTGAGGACTTGAGGTGGGAATCGAAAATTGTTCAGAATTTGATTCTCTACAAGTTTAGTCCTGTTCATTTATGCCGTAAAGTTGAAAATAAACGAGATGATGATATTATTTTAAATTTGTTGCTTTTCAAGTTAACTTCCAAAATATCGATCCTAGAAGAAAAATTGTAAGAAACAAACAGTCGGCCGAGTTATTAATTTTCACCAACTAAAATGGATTATAATGGGTTAAAAGCCAAATCATCTGGTTTTAACCCACATGGGAAGAATGGAAACTACCCATCACTACTTCTCCGCCAAAATAAGTTCTGACTCCTTCCACAGTAATCTCATTGACATCTGATAACGGCGTCAATAATATGAGAACATTTTAATATTGTTTCCTTTTTAACAAATCTTTAAAACTGTTTTCATTTGATATAGAAATGTCAGTAATTAGAATAAAGCTAATTATCTTAATAAATCATAAATGTATTAAAATTACCTCCCATGTTAGTTTGTTTTTTTAAGCATAATTTTTTATTTACTCCTGAACATGGATCATTGTTTTTTTTTGTGATGACTAACTTAAGCTTTAACTGTAAAGATATTCAGAGATTGTACATAAAACATTGAATTGTTATAATAAATTTATATAGCAAAACTGTTTTACAGAATGGATACTTAACAAGAAAGTAAGAAAAATATCATTAATTATATTGAATGTTGCGAACAAGGAAATATTAGAGTGCTGGGATTTTAAAGTACAATATGAAGATGGTGATACTGAATTATCAAAAGAGAAAAAAGAAGTAGTCTCAAGTAAGGACCTGAAGAAAATACAGCAAGAGATTAGGGATGTAATGTTGCAAGTAGCTGCAACAATATCATACCTACCATTCCTTGATTGTCGGTGCTCTTTTGATGTATTAGTGCATGCGGAGACAGAATGTGACATACCCGAAAAATGGGCTGAAGCAGAGCCCGTAGTGATACATAATGCACAAAATGTTCAGCTCAAATCATTCTCTACTAATTTACATAAAATGGAAACGGTTGTTAGTTATAAGCTTGTAGATTAGTTTTATAGTAAGTTATGCTTTTATATTTACTTAGAGTGAAGAAAGAATGTACTGAATTTAGGTTTGCAGTCATAGGCTTTAAGGAATCTGAGTGACTTCTTCTATTCTAGTGTAGAATGTTAAGCTTTTTGATATACTACTGGCATTCGTTCCATTTTGTTCCAAGAACTATACCTTTGTAGTACTTGCTATATTCTCAGGACTTAGTAAGTCCTGACAATGTATCAAGTAGGCAAGGCACCAGCCAAGAGCCATGAGCAAAAAGGACCTAATGCCAGCAGAGTATATCAGAAAACTTAACATTCTACTCTAGGAAGGATTGTTAGTAGATTGATAGATCTTTTTATTATAGCCATGCTTAAATGCCAACATGCATACTAGTCACTATGACTATTAAAATGCAAAACCCACAGATGTTAAAACCAATGTGCCATGTGTTCTATTAGATTAAGTATATACATTTCATTCTCATGTTACAGTTCAAGTACAAGTTCTTTTATAGCATGAACAAATTTTTAACAAATAACTTTAATTTTCCCTCCAATAGAGGCTCCAGGCCTTTATCTTTGCATTAACTACTACTGTTAGATTGACGAAAGTAAATGGTAAAAGCTAGTTGTAAAAGCTAGAGCTTACATAGATATACGAGGTAACCGGTACTGACAAAACCTTTACGGGTCGGTACTGGTAATATTGCAATGTTATGGATAGCATTGCAACATTACTGGTTTGCAATTGCAATGGTTGCAATATTTCAGTGTTATCTATAACATAGCAATGTCATAGATAACATTGCAAGATTACCGGTACCGACCTGTACAGGTTTTGTTGGAACCGCTTTCTCTAAGTAAGCACTCTTGGTCTGTACTATGACACTGTATGTGAGGTAGGTTAAGTATTTCAAGTATTTTGTACCAAAATAGTAATTTGGCAGCAGCATTGTTAGAATTAAGTATTAAGAACATTTTAAAATAATATTAAGATTTAATTGGTGTTCTAAGTAAAAGTTTAGTGTTGATTAATACCAAAATAAGATTTTTCCTTAGGTACTAATTATTAAGTATTATTATTATGTACTGGAGTGAAGATTTTTATTTTGACTATTCTGTCTTTTTTTTTTATTATTTTTTCTTCTTTATAGTACTATGATCTGGATGTTACTAATTACATTCCAAGTCTACGCATAATTTTTATTACATTATTCGATCAGTTGATTGAGACATTTGTCAGTAACCGCCTCCAACCACAAGCGGATCTTTCTATACCTTCATAGGAGAAATGTTTAAACTACGAAGGTTCTGTCCACAAAAAATAATCATGACAAAACTCTTATTTTAGATATCGGTCTACTTTTATATTATCGATTAGTTATTAATTTTATGCATGCTATTTGGACTAAACTGCAACACACTTTGCAGATGTTTAAAGGTATTGTTTTTAATATTATTAAAACTAGTATTTTTAAAGTAACATGTTTTTAGTATTTAACAGATTCATTGCGGCGAATATTTTCCAAAACAGTTTGTGACACGGGAGCCGTGTCATACGCCATAGAAGTTGGAGACACGGCTACGGCTACGGCTACCCATAATGTGTTTAAGAATATGTTATTTTTCACGTTTAAAGATTTAATCCATTCAGTTAAACCAAATAAAATAAAATATTTTTTTATAAAGTTTGTAATTACTACCTACTTACATTGAGGAGAAAAATATCATTGTGAGCCTGGGTGGAACTTCTTCATATCGTTTATATGCATTGATTCACGAGTTATTTTCGAACAATAGTTGTTGGCAACTACGTTGCTGCAGTAACTGTACGAATAGCTACGGAGACAATACATTTAAGGCTTAGGGACTATTTTGTACCGATTGAAAGATTAAAAAAAAAACATTTTACTCCCTTAATTGCTCGGTCAGTATTTTTGCTGTCAGCTCCTGGATTACTACTTACTGTTTTTACATTTTTTACATTTGTAATCTTTCAAGAAGCCGTCAAGTAAAACGGGCCGTAAACAGGTACCATGACCAATTTCTCTTCAACTCCATTTTGATTAATATATTTTAGGTCTGGAGTAACTCCCTTATAGTGTACTATTCTTATTGCGCCTAATTAGGAGTCATTGACCATTGTTAACACTGCTCATAAAAGGTTGAAGTTTATGTTCAGGGTTGAACCTTTTAAATTGTAATTTGAGGGAGATACGATAGTTATAAATGAGACGACTCCCGTGTCATACGCCACACCTCAAAAAAAAATGTATTACACGGCTGCCGTGTCATCCGCCCTGAATCGGTTAAAGTGCATTGTAAATATGAAATATACAGTTTATAACTATTTTGTGTTATTATTCATGAATGCAATCATCAGCATCAATCATGATGACGGAAGGGACCTAATATTATTATACCTCCCCACTAAGGCCCGGGTGACCCCTATACCCTTTTGCACGGCCCCACCATAATAATTTCAAAAAAGGGGCACATCTATCAAACTAATTATGAGCGGAATGTAACCAGCTGTGAATGTGACCTGTGGGTGTTCTGCGCGAGGCTTTGATCCAGCAGCGGACGTCTTCTGGTCTCCAGATGATCATCATAATGAGCGGTTCCAACTACGGCTCTCCAGGGCAATGGCGTAACAAGAATGTGGTATGGTGGTAAAATTCCATTGGGCCTATACAGAATGGGGCCCAGTCAGAGAGGCTCATAAACAAGAGGTAACTTTAGTATTGGTTGATAATTTCTATTTTGGCTCTGGGGTGGCCCCAAAATAATTACTACAGAATTCAAGACTATAATAACGATATTGCTCAGTAGAATTATTGAACCTATGTAATGTAGAGACTTCAATTCTGGGCTCCTATTATTCACACTCGTATTGTGTCTTAGTGACTTGTGCGGCTGAACTTGTCGAATGCATTGCTTTCTCTCACCCCCCGTAGGGAGGGTGGGGAAGACTTGTTCTTGGCTTTGAGCCCCCCTCAAGTAGGATCAGCCGCGGCCCGCTAATACGGGCCGGTCCCGGGGGTGAATATAGCCCACTGAAGGGCAGTCACGTAGAAAATGACTGAACTTGTGCACACCGCACAGCATTTAAACGCACAGCCATAGCCATAAAGTCAGCTGAAATGACGAGCCGGTGGACGCGGTGGAGCTGGGCTGGTCACGTCTGCCGCATGTCTAAAGATCGATATCTATCATTGGACCCCCCGAAAACTCGGCGTCCATGCTGCTGGCCCCGTCGGCGATGGTGAGATGAGCTGGACTGCTTCGGGAAAGATTTGCACTGTCTGGCACTTGATAGAGAGGTGTGGAAAGAGCGAAGATACCTTTGTCCAGCAGTGGGACACACCAGTCTGACAATAATAATAATAATGTTTAAAAAAGTTTGAGAGGTTTTGTACTTTGCGCTTTGCGCGCACACTTCAGGGAGACCTTCAAAAGTATTTCGATATCGACTACATAGATGTCGCTACTAGTTCCAGTATTTTGTATTGTTACTTTAACTTGGACTTTGGACTTCCATTTCTCATCTCTATGATTTTTTTTGTCTAAAAATAACAGATTTAATTATGAAATAAAAATATTTTTGTGTAATATAATCCGTTTATTTAACAAAGCTTCTTACAAAAATAGCTAATTGTGAAAAAGTACAAATAAATAATATCTAATCAGCAAATAATACTGTACAAACTGTTAATACAACTTAACATTTCATTAATACAGGCGAAGGTAGCAAACGTGAATTATTACGCTGTCTGTATGTCTGTATGTACCCTGGTTTATATTGTACAATATAGCTGAATAGTAGATCCAGTTAGGTATATATAGCTAATGGAGTAGATTCACATACCTCTATATACAAAGAAACAAAAACTCAAAATTAATTCTTTTCGATAGATCTATCTGATGCCGCGTTACGTGAGGTTGGTGATGATCATATAGCTCTTTCTTAGACAGATATACAGACATGACGAAATTATAGGAGTGTATGTGAATGTGACTTGGAAAGGCAAGCTATTGGCTAATTGGATATACCATACATAAGTCTTTAGATGTTTTACATCTTTTGCTTGTATTGTTGTTGCTTTGTTTTTTTACATTGTAAGTTTATGTAGTTATCTGTTATTGTGTATTGAATAAAAGTAAGTGAAAAGCGTAAATATTATTAAACTAGTTAAGCGCGAATACTCATAGTATTCTAGCGATTTGGCGGGTCATTCGTAAGACTAAAATTTCCAAACATATCGTAAGCTCAATCGCAAGGCTCAAATTTTAATGCGTGTTATTAAATATACACAGAGAAAACCAAACAGCGCTTTTAATTCTTTATGTAATGAGTCAATCAGCATATCAGCATCATAATATGCATATATTTTATTGTTTACAATTTTTTATACTTTTAAAAAAATAATAATTTCAATAACTTTCGTTTATGCTTTTTTTTGCAATTAAGATATAGACGATAATTTTGTAACTGAGTTGATAATTTAGTACACAATTAATCTTTCATAGTCGAATAGACTTGGAAAGATAATAATTTTCTTATTATAGACTGATAAACAAATTTTTTACAATTCACAGCATCTATATTTACATAATTGAGTATTAACTTAATATTAATTTATATTAATAAATAATACAAAAACTAAAAAAAACATTTGTACAAGTGGAAGCATGAGTTTAGTAATTTCTTCAGACATACTTCTCATTATTTTAACAAATGCATTGCTATCCGATAATAGATGGCGCTTTGCAGCACTTACGTTTCGTATTATTTTATACGCGATTTAATTGGACAGCAAAAGGCAGTGTTGATTAGACACAAGATAAAATGATGAACTTTCAATCACTTTGGTAAGTTTTTGACATTAGTAGGTTTAATAAGTACTTATGTAGCTATTCCTATGATACCAAAAAATTTAAGAAGACAATTCATTTTCAGAACCAGATAAATTACTATGACAAGATAGATTTGAGTACAATATCGGTGGTATTTATTATGTTTTATTAAATTAACATACATATAAGTGGACGGAATTAGGCTTTTAGATTTTTTTTATGTATTTAATTGGCGAAAATGTATTTTCTTTTATGTAACATTTAGAACCACATGTAACTTTTAGTATCGGCGATCGGCGATTTACTCGCTTTTTAGATGAAACGACCAGACGCTCTCCACCGCGCACTTAAAAACGCCGAACGCGGCGATTTAGTCGCTTTGCCAATAAGGGTCAACTCACACCAAAAGCGCGGCGACGGGCGGAGAAGCGGAGCGCAGTTTATGTGTCATATGAACATCAACTTTATAATACTTATTATCGCATGAGAAACTCGAACGAGACGCGCGAATTCCCGCGACTGCTCGAGTAGTCGCTGGAATGCTCCAGAAGTCGCGAGAATTCGATAATAAGTACTATAGTTATGAAAATAAAGTTGAAATTTATATGACACAAACTGCGCTCCGCTTCGCTGCCCTTCGCCGCGCTTTTGGTGTGAGTTGACCCTTAATCGAACTGCTAGTGTTACCGGACGAGCATCGGTGCGGCCGCTGAAACGCGCGATTCCGATACCGCTACTGAACGCAAAGAGTCGCTAAATCGTGATGTAACATCGATACAGTCGCAAAATCGCCAATCGCCGCTGCTAAAATTAGCGAGTCTCGATCTTATGCAAAATAATAATCAGAGTTATTAAGCATCGAGACAA
>LUGF01009026.1:171760-184532 GCA_001625245.1 Calycopis cecrops
ATTTAATATTTGCACGCCGCAATGGCAGAATGTAGTGAAACGTCTGTTATGTAAAGAATCAATCTATATATGTACCTATATTCAAGCAAATAAATTATCTTATCTTATCTTATCTTAAATGGCCACCGGCTACTTACAAACGCGATCAGTATCGTGTAAGCGAGAGGCACCCGGTCTTGCCGGCCGGGTCCAGCTGGGGATTTAGGGGGGCGGCAGCCCCGAGCCCCGCAAGGCTTGAGGGCCTTAATATCATTTGTGTCCATAAAAGAGGCCTTCTCAATTTTTTTTTTTTATGATATAGGAAGGCAAACGAGCAGCCGGAGCCATTTTCATGACTACCGACGCCCACAAACATCCGCATAGAGGACGCATCTGTATAGACAGATGCGCTGCCCTCCTTTCTCCTCCCACCTCCATGGACCACCGCCTACTTACACACCGCACAAAACGCGACAGCACAGCTGTCACTTTACGCCAGTCTCGTGTAATCGAGAGGTACCTCCCCGGTCGTGCCGGCCCAATTCGATTGCATGCAAGCATGCAGTGTGGCACTACCTCTTACCAAAAATTCCAATTCCAATTCCAAACTCCAATTCCAAGGTCTCCAAGGCCTCGGCCCCTCTAGCGCTCAATCCGGCTCTGATCGTGGCACTACCTACTAGCTCTGTACTAATTATTTGTTTTCCATTGCATCATATGTAACGAGGGAGATGCAGCACAATATACAGGCGGATGAACGAGACGGAAGATAGAAACACTTGGGATCACAGCGGTGGTGAGTGGAATACAAATGAGCAGCGCGACAATGCGAAGGCATCCAGGACCGCAAGTGGGTTAAAAGGTGACAGGTATTACTGTAATTAGTGTGTGTGTGTAAATGGCGAGTCCACGCAGGCATTCTCGTATATCCAGTTCAATATCTCGTGAGCAAGATACGCTGTCGCGTTTCGTGTGGTGTAAGTGGCCCATGGAGAGAGGAGGAAGGCTGACTGGCTACTTACTAGAGGTAGTGCCTCGCTGTATAGGACCGCCGAGTAGGACCGACCTCCCTTACTCGATGACAGCGTAAAGTGACAGCTGTGCGTTCGTGAGGTGTGTGACTAGCCGGTGCCCCATGGCCGGAGGAGGAAGAAGGGTCTGTATAATCTATGTCTTTCTATCTATCTAATGCGGATGTCTTTGGGCGTCGGTAATCATGAAAATGGCTCCGACTGCTCGTTTGCCCCCTTATATTTAAAATAAAATACTTAAGGGCTCTTGCGAGTCCCGTGGCTCATGCAGATGGGAAGGAGCCCAAACCTCAGCATAACAAGTGTGTCTATAAGGGTCAATTCACACCAAAAGCGCGGCGAAGCGCAGCGAAACGGAGCGTAGTTTATGTGTCATATGAATTTCAACTTTATTTTCATTGCTTTAGTGCATATTATCGAATTCTCGCGACTTCTGGAGCATTCCAGCGAGTTCTCGCGCATTCTAGCGACTTCGTGGGAATCCGCGCGTCTCGTTCGAGTTTCTCATGAGATAACATGTATTACAGCAATTATTATAAAGTTGAAATTCATATGACACATAAACTGCGCCCCGTTTCGCTGCGCTTCGCGTGTGAATTGACCCTAAGTGACGGTAGGCGTTCATTTATGAATAATATATCATTTTAAAAGTAAAGAGCAGAGTAAAGAGAAAAGAGTTCCTATTTACATGACTTATATCCCGTATATCCCGATCCCGTGGAAAATAGAAAATCAGCCCATGGCATCCCACAGGAACATTTTTGGGGATAAAAACTATCCTATGTGTTAATCCAAGTTACTCTCTATGTGTGTGCCAAATTTAATGAAAATAGGTCCAGCAGTTTTTGCGTGAAAGAGTAACAAACAAACACACATACAAACTTTCGTATTTATAATAATAATAGGACTAGTATGATGATATTACGACCAATCGAAGCCTTTTGATGACTACCGACGCCCATGGACATCCGCATAGAGGCTATACAGATGCGCTGACCTTTCTTCTCCCACCTCCATGGGCCACCGGCTACTTACAAACCGCACGAAACGAGACAGCATAGTCACTTTCACTCTCCCCTCACTGGAGTACTGTAAAAACAGCACAATTTCCAAAAGACCCATCAACGGTCCCGTCTATTTGCGTACAGAATTTCGAGAGTCCCCGTCTTGTAGGACGCGCAATTAAAATATCTCCGGAGGCAACACACGGGTCTAATTAAACATTTTGGCTCAACTGGGGTTTGTTTTTACTGGCAGCTCCTTAATCGACGGTAATCGGACAATTAAGGCGATTGCTATCGACGAACGCCGCGTGAGGCCGAATTCTTATGCGGCTTTTGTTGTTGGCTTTGTGTTCGTGTGTATACAGTTTTGTTACACACACATACCATATATTTTAGGTAGTGCCTTGCATGGTTCTTGACACTACATCCTCCTAGGCAACGGAATTGGGCCGGCACGACCGGGGAAATTGCTCACTTGATACCGGCGAAAAGTGACAGCTATGGTGCGTATAGTGCGGTTTCTAAGTAGCCGGTGGCCCATGGATATGGGAGAAGAAAGGTCAGCGCTTCTGTATAGCCTCTATGCGGATGTCTATGGGCGTCGGTAGTCATGAAATGGCTCCGAATGCTCGTTTATACCATAAAAAAAAATATATCACGTTTTCAAAACGAATCTGAAGATATTTCACAAGAAATCCGTCTAGCTGTTTTTGGCCCTAGCAGTAACAATGAACATAGCAATCTACATATATAATACTAGCTGTGCCCCGCGGTTTCACCCGCGTTTAATTTCTAAGAAATCCATATTAACTTCAACACCCTATTTCACCCCTTCAGGGGTTGAATTTCTAAAAATCCTTTCTTAGCGGATGCCTACGTCGTAACATTTACCTGGATGCCAAATTTCAGCTTGATCCGTCTAGTGGTTTGGGCTGTGCGTTGATAGATGGCTATGTCACGTTTGAGTTTTATAAATATAGATAGATGCTCGAAAAACATTAAGCTCCTTGTGCATAAATAAATCAGAGCAGTATGCGTAATATTTAAAATTTAAACTTCACACACATATCAATTTATTGGTGTTACAATGCTCAAAACATAGCCGGAACGTCACGCTTATTATGCACCGTTGGACTTAGCGGGCGTGAAGCTGCCCACATCTCTCAGAATCCGACAAATTCCGAGATACAATCTCGCGGAAAGATCAACGCACTTCAAACCGCCGAATTCTGTAAGTATTCACCCGGGGTTACCAATTAAAGGTAACAAAAGGTAAAAGAGCGATACAATTTCTTAAACACGTCTTTATCCGACTCCTAAATCAAAGATTAGGATCTTTGGGGGGCAGAGACAAACGCAAAAAGCAATGGACAGTAAAATTGAGATACTGTTGGCAAAAACATCCTCGAGGACCGCCGCAGCGGTGCTGCCATTCTTTGGAATTTTATAGATTCGCGCCTTTTTACGGCTTTCCTTTATATTTGAACTCTATTTTTTATAGTATAAATGTGCAATTGAGCAATCGGAGCCATTTTCATGACTACCGACGCTCTTAGACATCAGCATAGAGGTTGTCGAGGTGTGTGCGCCTTTCTCCTCTCTCCGTGAGTCACCGGCTACTTACACACCGCACGAAACGCGACGGCACAGCTGTCACTTTACGCTGGTTTCATATAAATAATAATGAAATGACGCTCATATTATAATTATTTGTAGTGGATCTCCCGTGAATCTTCTTATCATCAAATTTTAAAATCTTCTTCTTCTCTTTATTCACGACTGGAATTCTACAAAAAGAGATCATAACCATTTTTTATGAGCATAATCAATCAATGGGACAGAAATCGGCTTACATTTATCTCTAATCTCTATATCTATATAGGTACATATATAAAACTCTTCGTTAGTGAGTGACTGACAGACAACGTACAGCCGAAATTACAGTACCTAGAAACAGGAAGTTTGGTACACCGGTTCCTTGTATGATGATTTTTAGAAATTCAACTCCTAAAGGGATGGAATAGGGGGTGAAATTTATACGGAATAACAGTGATTTTGAATAAATTAAACGTGGGTGACACCGTGAGCTATTTATATATAAATTTCTCGTGTCACAATGCAAGTTACCATATTCATCCGAAAGAGTCGACCGATTTTCATGAAATTTTGCGGGTAGGTATGAGAATCGGCCAACATTTATTTTTCATCTCGATATTTCCACAAGATCGAAACTTACGCAGGCGAAACCGCGGAACGCAGCTTGTAATATATGAGATTATTTTTATTATTTCTTACCAAAAGTTCCGTAATTATAATAACTTGTGACCGTGGTACCATGGTACACATTTAACACGTCGTAACATGCCGTGTGCCAAATTTCAACACCATCGTTAACAACCAAACACACTAATATTATTTGGGACTAAAATAATATCCACTCAAATTTTGAGGAATTTGTATGCTTTTCAAGTGAAAACTTTAGCGGTAGACGGGGAAAAATATGTGTATGCCAGCAAACATGCTTTACGCATGCTAGGAAACCCTGTGCTTAGCATGGCATGTTAAGATAGTTTTCAGTCTTCACTTCTATCGGCAGTCCCCATTACTGGCAATTTACACTTTTTCTTTTGTAAATATTTAATTGTTAAAATAATTTAAGGGCCCTATTTTTTTACCACAGTAACGCATTTTGATCCGTGTAAAATATATCCCAAAATAAGCTATACATTTTTGAGGATAACTATTATTTTCATCCCGATCCGCTCAGAATTTTTGCGTTCCTCACACCTCATTTTTGGAGAGAGGATAATAATATCTTTTTTGGTACATATAACATAGCTAACAAAACTATATTATACTAGCTGCGCTTCGCGGTTTCACACGCGTAAGTTTCATTCCCAATATCGAGATGAAACAAAGATGTTGGCAGATTCTCAGACCTACCCGATATGCACACAAAATTGTACGAGTATCGGTTTAGCCGTTTGGGAAGAGTATGGTGACACGAGGATTATATATAATATGTGTAACTATGTGGAAATTAATATTTAAGCACTTACAGTTGACACTGCTTATTTGCTCAAATGGAATGCGAATTTGGTGAAAATTCTTTGCGCAACACTCAAGGGACGTGTTAATGAGATATCCACAATTGCTTTATACATTTCTCGAGTCTACGTAACTTTAAGCCGTATAAAGCGCTGCATAAGCCGTATAAAGCGCTACATAAAAATAATAAGGTCACATGCCGTAGAGTGTCCAGGGTATTAACTTTCGCCGGCTTTTTCCGCTTTTTTCGCCGCCATGTTGTATTTGGTGGGCCATCGCATTTTCGGAATTCTACTATTTACATAAATGCCCGTGGTCTTTGTCTGAGGCGCCGACCGGAGTATTCGGGGTCTTGTAAATGGTAATCGCGTATACTTTTAGGGGTCCCTAAGGTATTTCAGCGGTTGGAGCCTTAACTGTAACATCTATAGATGGTGCTGCTTTTTGTTGGACATTCTGTGTTTTGGGAACTTATTTAAAATATGAAAACCATATTTGGCTAGGGATTTGTGTGTTTAATTGGTTTTAGAGACCTTAGAAATGCGTGCTTTTTTGATTTGCCTTTGCTGGACAGACGAAAGATAACTATATATCGTCAAAACAGTTTAAGATAACTACAATAAGACACAAAGAATACAACACAGCAGCATTTTTTAAAGTTTGGTCGCAAATGAGCAATCGGGTCCATTTTCAGGACTACCGACGCCTGCAGGCATACGTTGTGGTTATAAAGCAGTGTTGCTCTTTGTCCTATTAGTATCCGGTGGCCTTATCCGATGTCCGATACTTATACATTTCACGATAAGTGAAAGCACTGCTGTCACTTTTTTTCTTTATTTTTTTTTTTCGCAGGTAAAATGCTTTTACGCACCGTCCACCCGGCCCTGGGTGAACCAGGAGGGCGTGCCGGACTCAGTACATGAAGAACCACTACCGACCAAGAACCACTGCGAGAGCCGCCGTGGTGGAGTGCCCCTGATCCGTCAGCGACAGGGCACCCTGGCGACTGGCCGGTCTACTACCGGTCTTAACTGCGAAAAGGAGTCACTCCGGCACTTATACTGCTGTCACTTTACGCCGGGATCGTCTAAGAAAGAGTTACCTCCCCGGTAGTATTGACCCAATTTACCTGCACGCATGCATGTATGCATGTAGTGCAATGCTACATTGTACTCAAATCTCATTATACCAAAGCAGGGTGACAGCTGTCATGTTTTGTGACATTCGTGAATTTCCAGTGGCCCATTGGAATATGGCGTCGATTGTCATCAACAAGCTTAGTTTTGATTTGTTTTTTTTTTAAGTTAAGGTGACAAAAGAACACTCGGAGCCATTTACATGACTTTCGACAGCCATTGGTTTAAATTTTTTTCCCAATTCGGTTACGTATACGCAGCGTTGCACTACTTCTTACTAAAAGTATACCTTCTACTAGGTATAGGTATTTTTATGGCATAGGAGGCAAACGAGCAGCTGGACCTGATATAAAAACAAAATACACACGACTATATCTAATGACCATGATATTGGTATCAGGTTTGGCAAAAGCGAGAGTGTTCTCGAGATCATATTGGCTTTCAATTTCAAAATCGATTTGGATCGGAATTGAACCCGCGGCTCGTTAATGCCGTGGCGCCATTTTTAACACCTACCGAGAATGTCTGTCCGTACGTTTGTACATTTTTATGAGCAAGTTTTGGGTACAATTTAATATCTGAATAGGCAGTAAGTATTTGGTTCACGATGTAAATTGATATTACTGATTGACGTGTATGATAGTAATGATTTTTACAGTATAAGGGGAAAAGAAGCAGGAGAGACCTTTTTACTACTCATAACCATAAATATCCTCATAATTGTTGTGCAGATATGTTCCTTCTTCCGCTCCAATGGTCCACAGGAACCACAAACAACCACAATGTAGGATTGAGAAGATATCAAAAGAATAATAAAAGAAAGATCGACCGGTCCAATCTAGCTGCGATGCATGGCTGCCCTCCTACATATAACCTATGATATAACAACGAAATAACCCTCTTGCATGAACTGTGGCCCAGTGACACTAACTCTGGAATAAGTCTCTTAGGTCTTTAAAAGTTTTAAAGACCTAACCTAAGGCCGGCAGCGCGTCTGCATGACACCTAGCTTTGCGGATGTCTATGGGTGGCGGTAGTCACTAATCACCTGCTCGTTTGCCCCCTATATCATAAAAAAAAAGTTTTATAAAATACTAATGATGGACGGAGTAGACGCACAGCCAAACAGCCTTTTCTTTGTCCACGCAGGAGGATGCATTTACGTATGGTGACTAGGCGCCCGGGTGGCTCCTAGGTACAGTGTCGGGCTCGGCATTTGGGATGCAATAGCGACAAAACCTCTGCCTTCAGCCGCTTTTGGAGAGTCCTGGCTCTGCAGGCAGGATCCCTCCAGCGAACAGTCAAACCTATGTTATCAAGTCAAAGAACTTTAAAGAAGTGAAATGATGTCATATGTTTATACAGGTACTGGTAGGCCGTACTTTTAGTAACTTTTGACAAAAGGTTTTTTTTTGTTATCTCAGTACACTTACACTTGCTGTAAAGCTTCCGAAACGTCGAATATAATCCGCTATAAAATTGTTACAGTTGTTTTATTGTAATTCAAAGAAGTGTAATATAGAATACATGAGTTTTTATGTAGATCGAACGAAAATAGAACAGGCGATCCATTTTGATATATCGGTGTTATCTTATGGGATTTGCCGTGAGTGGGCGCTTGGAAACACATCTTAGGGGACAACAGTATGGTGTTATTTTATGGTATACAGTATATACTGGACTGGTATATACCTACTATACTAGACGCAGCCCGCGGCGTCACCAGCGTGAGATGGAAAGTCGAAATATCGGGACGATTTGAAATATAAGTACAACACATTTATGTAGTAGGTATAAGACAGACAAGCAGTTTGGCCCTTTTTCAATTTTCATGACTACCGACGCCCACAGATATAAGCATAAAGGTTAAGCAGATGCGTTGCCTTACCTCACCCCACTCAGTGGGCGTCCACAGAATTTACACGAATAATTTCATCAAAATCGGTCGAGCCGGTGAGTTCATAAACATCGTGATCCTAAATTTTCTAAGTCCCAGCATGTCAGTGCATGGTGCTTTCTCTTAAAAACTGTTAGGTTATTACGTCTGTTGGTATATAGAATATGGTTTTTTTATAGCATAGGAGGCAAACGAGCAGTTGAGTCACCTGATGTAAAGTGATCACCAACGTCCACAGACATCCGTAACACCAGAGGTCTAACAGATGAGTTGCCGACCTTTGAGGAAAGAATAAGCTCTTTTCTTGATGATTATAAATTACAGATTGTTTAGCATGAGAATATCACAAACCACACAAAAAGTCAGTATAGTAACGCATCGTGGTTACAGGAGCATTAGGTAGTGCCGACCAAATTCAGCTGCGATGCTGCATGGCATTACCTCTAAACAGGTCAACCTGGTTAAAAACGTCTACTGAATAACAAAAATCGAGACATTAGTGACAATCTAATAAACAAAAGATGAGTAACGCTGAATTGGCAAAAACCGCGGCGCAGAGGTTGGCTAGCGTAAAAAAAAATAACGCCTCAAAAAGCTACTATAAAGAGACCGTAAAAACGCGATTTGGCGGATCGGAGCGAGAGAAGTGGACTTTATTACCACGGGATAAGGTTCATTCCGGCGGGTACCTCGTAGTAATTAGATTCTGACAGCTCGGGATGGGCAAAGGCACCGACTGTCAAAAACCCGGCGCCATCGCTAACGCATCGTAGCCAAAACAATGAAAAAAAGGAATTCGGTTTTGGCGCAATTTAGAATATAGATTCGGTTGGGATTTTTTTGTAAGATATTTATGTCTTAGAATAGATCGCGATTAGGCGAATGAAGAGCGATACTGTCGCTTTTTGTGTGGTTTATTAAAATCGGGGTTGCCTATAAATTAATTATTTTGATGGATAATAGATTGGGCGGGTTACAGGCAGAAGAATAATATTTCTACATATTGCTGTTCAGATTATTTAATTATCTACAAGAGCAATTATGACTCATAATTATTCTATAACTAAACTTGTGTAAAACTTGTGTAAGAGGTAGTGCCATCCTGCATGCAAGCAAGTAGCGGAATTCGTAGAGGTACCTCCCTTTTACATGATACTGGCGCAAAGTGACAGCTGTGCTGTCGCGTTTCGTGCGGTGTGTAAGTAGCCTGTGAGCCCTGGCTGTAGGAGGAAGAAACGGGGCAACGCATCTGTAGTTTATATGCGGATGTCTATGGGCGTCAGTAGTCATAAAATGGCTCCGATTGCTCGTTTGCCCTCTTATGCTTTAAAAAAAAAGTGTGTTTTAGACCACACAACTGAAGTAAAACTTAATTATTGATTTAATACACAAATTCATTACCGTAGTTACAATGACGTAACATGTCATATGATATTTATTTTATGAATACAAAAAAGTTTCACTTAGAATTTGAATTTTGAATTTGAATGACAACTTCCATTGGCCTCGCCCGATTACACATTTTTATAACGCTCTCGTCAACTAATATTCCTGTCCTCCAAGTCAAGGGCGCGCATAGAAGTTTTACTTCAAAAAATGTGGCAAATGCAATTATGACTCCCAATTATTATTCTATAACAAACTATGACCCGCGGTGTTGCCCTCGACAAATCCCAAGGAATCCACCTCCTCCCTCCCTTTTCCTCCCTTTTTTCCCTTTTTTTTTACAAATGTCTAAGTACCATCGAAATTATTTGCCTGGTCACAAACCCTAATTTAATAGCAATTCGACAATGCCCTCTATAAAGATCGAGAACTAAACTAATGACCTGCGGATGCCAAGACCAAAAGAACCTTTCACGACGACGCAACTTTGTATGACTCAATGAGATCCACATCATGCATAATCATTAGTTGTACCGTATGCTATTTCTATGTGGAATCAATTTGTTCACCTCCTGGTCTACAGGCGTTAGGTACCAGGTTCGGGGGTACCAATCCTGGGTAAGATCAAACAAAAGGTGTTATTGGCAAATTTCTATTTAGCACGTAAAGAAATACCGGCGTAAAGTGACAGCTATGATGTCCCGTGGCCCATGGAAAGGGATGAGTAAAGAGGACATCGCATCTGTATAACCCCCCCAACGCGGATGTCTATGGCCGTTGATAGTCGGAAAAATGTCTCTGACTGCTCATTTGTTGGGTACAAACAAAATTATTCAAGTGAATTGTTGATGGCAAAGAACTGACAACGGAACTTTGATATGAAAATTTTTCATTAATAACGTTTCATAGCTAAGTGGAATGAATGCGAAAATTTCGTTGGCCCACTAGTAACTATTACAAGAAAATTTACCAGCGGTTTAAAATCTAACCCATGCCTGAGAATTCTAGATCTTTAGTATGTTAGATTAATTTCCATATCATATTAGGTAAATAGTAAATACATTGTTTGGTGCGTAGTTTGTTTTTATTTCAACGTGCTATGCCAGAACTGTTAAACAATACTTGACTTGTTGATCCGGCGTTTTTGTCACATACATTTTCATTAAAATTTTTCCTCCTTTTTATTTTCCATTTTTTTTATATTGTTTCTTGTCTAATAAATAAATCGTGTCACATTGTTTGTAAAGAAGCTCCTCCGAAACGGCTTGACTAATATTTTTGATTTTTTTAGTGTATTAAGTATGTCTGTGAGAGATAAATATATTATTATATTCGAACTTGCATGCCCATATTTTCACAGCGTAATATACGTGAGGCGAGATTGAAACCAGGAGGCGTCACTAGTATGTAATACAAATTACAATACCTTTATGTCGAAAATCTTATCAGTCGCGTTTAATGCGGTGTGTAAGTAGCCGGTGGCCCATGGAGGTGGGATGAGAAACGAGGGCAGCGCATCTGTTTGGCCTCTATGTGGATGTTTGTGGGCGTGGGTAGTCATGTAAACGGCTCCGACTTCTTGTTTGCCCCCCTAAACCATTAAAAAAAATAGTATACTTACAGATCGACTATATGTTTGCAAGACCACTAGTCTTGGGGCTATTGGTAAGCGGCGTTAGTAGAACTGACCGGGGCTCCGGCTACTTACGCACTCCTCGTGTATAGGTACCTCCCCGGTCGTGCCGGTCCAATTTGAATGCATGCAAGCCTGAGTGTGCATATGTGCATACACACAACAACACTACACCAAGCCTTATGGGCGGGCAGAGACAACTGCACACAGTCTAGGAAAGCAATGCCGCAATGCAATCCCAGACTCACAAATCAACTGATCAAACAAAAACGACATGACCTACGCCTAATCACAGGCGCCATAACAGGACACGGTCATTATAACAAACATCTTTTCACTATAGGTGTCACGGACAGCCCGCTGTGCAGAGCCTGCCTAGAGGCAGATGAGACAGCAGCTCACCTGCTCATGGAGTGCACGGGAGTAGCAGAGCTACGAACGTGCTTCCTAGGAAACCCTGAAACGCTCCAGACGGTATGCGCCAACATCAAGAAACTGGTGGCCTTCCTGAAGGAGCTAAACTGGAAATGAAATGTGAAAGTGAAGAAGATGAAAAGGCCCACCCACACGCAAAAAAGGCGCAATAGGGTCGAGTTGCGGAAAAGGCCCAGGACACAAGTAACAAGTAAGTAAGCCTGCAGTGTGACACTACGTCTTGCTAATTTTTTGATTTTCATCACGATGACGGATGAAGACAACGCAAGCACGAGGGTGGTACTCATGAAACTCGACGCGCCGCTCGATTTCATTCATGAGACGGTCCTCACATCGCCCGCCGCGGTATTTTTAGCCCCACTTTATGGCGCGTCAAGGTATTTTCGTTGCAAAATATTGTTTCGAAACGGCAGAGACATTCGGACGCGGTTCTATAAGTCTACGCTACGGGATCGGCGCCGGGTTATGTTACTTGAGGAATGCAAGGGCTGAGGGCTCGTACTGTATCACTTCAGTGATGCTACAGCGACAAAATGTTATTTGATCAGTGAAAATTGAAGCCCTGTACCCTGGACAATTTACGTTATTTACGCCTACACCAGGTGTAAATTTCTAAAATTTTCAATTGTGTTTGGCGTTCTTAATTTTTTTTGTATTACCTACATACTTCAAAAAATAAGTATAAGCACTTTTTGCGTTAATAGGAACGGCTAAATAATTATAATAGGGCTGTTCCCCAGTAGGCAAACTGTTGAGGATTGAGTTTGGGGCGTATAGGTTTAGTACGCCCTTCCGTATATTTGAAATGAAGTGTCCAGAGTTTGCTAGTTTTCACTCATTTATCCCGCCAGCTGTCTCAGTTAGTGGGCGATTCATTGCGACCTACGAAAATTGATCTGAGTTTGCAGCTATCTTGAATTTCAGTTCGTCAAAAATTTGCTGCTCATCAGTCGGCCGCTAACAGTTTGCTTACTAGGAGACAGCCTATGTCTTCATGTACTTGTCATACCAGTCCACCCGTGAACAGCTGCCGTAAAGATTCTGAAATATCGGTCTTGCTAAATATATATGAATTGGTTTGCCCCCATATACTTTGAGAAAAACCTCGATTCGGGTGGGTTAACTACGAAGGCTTAGGCGGGAGCGAAGTGCAGTCGCGCATGGTAAGAGTCGTGTTTATAACTCGGCCCACTAAATATGTAGCTACCATCAAAAGAGAAAAA
>LUGF01009026.1:189011-228358 GCA_001625245.1 Calycopis cecrops
TTTGGTTCCATATGCTAAAAAAGTTGCGCGAGCCCGGTTTGTGAATAATGCAGCAATGGCGAGGCCGGTGGCGGTGTGCGCACGCGGCGCAGGTGCGCACGCGCCGGCCTGTCTCGCCGACACGCAACAACTGCAATTAAATGTACGTACAAGCCCGCGCCCCGCGCCCCCCGCCGCCCGCGACGGACATCTTTATTTTTTATTACGTGCAAACGAGCAGCAGGATCGTTATAGTAACTTGCACCAATAAACATTTACATAGATCCGATACGACTTAGGGATCTTCAAGAAAAGAGCTTTAATCTTTCTTAAAGACCGGCAACGCGTCTGCAAGACACCTAGTCTATGGGCGGCGGTAGTCACTAATCGCCTGCTCGTTTGCCCCATATATCTTAAAAAAATAGGCATAAATAACATACACATATTTTTGTTTGGGACCTGAATTTATGCTGTAGAAATGTAGAGAAGCTCGACGAGCGACGAGTCCAGTGATGGGGTCGAAAGGGGGCCCTATCCCCTACCTCTACCTCTGATAGCAGAGATGCATCCCAATATGACAGTTTGTAATAGCAAATTTAACTATTATGATCAGGGTCAGACCGACAGAGAGGTCCATTTTGTCGTCGAGGGCAGCTCGCATGCGGTAGCTAAAATGGCGTAATAAATTAAATAAGCTTGATTATAAATAACTAAAAACATAGCGATTAAATCCGTCATTCGTAGGTAATGTAGTATAGAGGAAACTCTATACTCATATCAAATGAAATGCGTTTGATATATTTTTATTAGAAAAATATAAGTTCTATATTTTAAATTCGAACTTATAGTTTTCTAATAAAAATATATCAAACGCAGAGGTTTCATTTGATATGAGTATAGAGTTTCCTCTATACTACAGTACCTTGGTTTTCAATTCAATGTTAGGTTATAACATAACTACGTGTTTAATCTCTCTATCCAATAATTGTAATTATAGTCTGTGTGTTAGGGTTTGAATTTTTATATCACGTTAATACAATGAATCTTTGAATACCTAGTTACTAGCCGTGGGACCTGACAACAATGCGAGCTAATCGATCAACTAAGTTAAGCAACGCTCTGAGAGAATGAGTTCTGATGGATAACCATATTTAAGTAATATTACAGAAGGCTAGGCTAGGCTAGCTTTAGGTCCCCCTCGACGGATCTCCACCTTGTCGTGGTGAGGGGGCTTAGTAGCCGTGGCTTGGACAACCACGCTGAACTAAGAGGGATCCCGGGTGGGGACGCGTCGCGTGGGCGTCGCCTAGGCCCGCTCTGGATGCATCCATGGAGAAGGGGTCGCGGGAGGAGAGGTGTCTCGGTGTGTCGTTGCCGTGCACCCTATCTCCCGCGACCGAACGGGGGCGCACCGCGTTGGCGGTGGGGCCGCAGAAGGAGAGGAGATGCGGTGTGTCGTTGCCGTCCTCCCTGTCCTCTGCGGCCGACCAGCCAATGCCGAAGGTCCTCCACTCGTCCCTCTGAATCAGCAGATGGCGGCGTGGATTGGGATGCCGGCGTGGTGTGCTCCGTTGGAGCATTGGGACCAGGGGTTAGGATGGGAACCTGACCCCATTGCACGGTTCCAACGTGGAGTTAGGGACTGTTCAAAGGCAGCCGGACAGTCCCTAAGGAGGAGGAGGCCAGCCTATCGCTGGAGGCGCCCTGTTGCTTTCAGATCCGGAGCCCTCCAATTATAGCGGCTGAAGGCACCCGCAAGGGTTTAGTCGGTAGGGGCAACCCAGTTGTCGAGCCCGACACTGTACCCGGTTGAGCTACCCGGGCTCCTGGGAAAAAAAAAGAAAAAAGAAAAAAAAAAAAGGCTAGCTTTAGGTATAATATATAGGTAGGTATTCCGGACATGGCTATGCGTGTCACGACTTAGGACTAAAAAGGCCTGTGCAGACGAGGGATTTTTGTCCGCAGACTTTTTTGTCCGCCAAAATAGATCACTTACAACTGTATCGAGTACCTAACGCAAATAAGGGATTAAAAGTGCACGGTACATTGCATACCAAAAATCCCTCGTGTGCGCTAACCTAAACTGAGAAATTTATACCTTTTTAAAGTATAAGAGGGCAAGTGTGTGTTAGAGCCTTTTGATGACTATCGGCATCCACAAACATCCTAAAAAAGAGACATTGTCCTCCCTCTTCTTCAATGGAATTAAAGAAAGAAAATGGAAGTTAATAGAAAGGAGAATAAATAATCACTTGTGTCTAACGCATATACGTGCACTATAATATGTCATGCGCAGTTGGCTATAGAGATGGCTGTCGTAGCCGAAATTCGTCTACTCCTCGACGGATCTCCACCTTGTCGTGGTGAGGGGCTTGAGCCACCACGGTGAAGCCAAGAGGGACCCAGGAGGGGACGCTCCTAGTGGGCTTCCCGAGTGCCCGCTCTGGGTGCGTCCATGAAGAAGATGTCGTGGGAGGAGAGGTGTCTCGGTGTGTCGTTGCTGTGCACCTTGTCTCCCACGATCGAACGAGAGCGCACGGTCAGCTGCGTTGGCGGTGGGGCCGCAGAGGAAGAGCAGATGCGGTGTGTCGTTCCCGTCCTCCCTGCCCTCTGCGGCCGTTTGATGGTTGACCCCTGGGTGGCGGTCTCGGGATTGGTCCGTCGCACAGCGGATGGGACACGCCAATGTCAGAGGTCCTCCAGCCGTCCCTCTGAATTAGCAGATGGTGACGTTGATTTGAACCACTGGTGTGGCGTGCTCCGTTGGAGCATTGGGACCAGGGGTTGGGATGGGAACATGACCCCATTGGACGATAGGGACTGTTCAAAGGCAGCCGGACAGTTCCCATGGAGAAGAAGTCTGGCCTTTTCATCGAGGCCAACCTGTCGCTGGAGGGGCCATGTTGCTTGTAGATCAGGGGCCCTCCAATTATGGTGACTGAAGGCAACCGCAGGTGTTTAGTCGATAGGGCCAACCCAGATGCCGAGCCCGATACAATACCGGTTGAGGTACCAAAAAAAAAGGCCAAAATTCGGCTAGTTGCCGTCTAGACAGAAATAACAACAAACTATTGCTTTAGCTCATATTAGTATTTTCTTTATTGCAATATAAATTTAAATAGTATTCACATATATGAATGTTATTAACTTAATTTGATAACAATACAAATAGAAGAATGTTTTTCAATGACTCCATTATCTACGTGAGAGTATGGAAACGGCTAAGCGTGATCAATTGGAATGGGTTCTGTAGGCTATTACTCTGCAATTCCCCATGTAGCCGGTGGCCCATAGAGGTGAGAGGAGAAAGGAGGACAGCGACTTTGTATATCCTCTATGCAGATGTCTATGGGCGCCGGTAGTCATTAAATTGGTCCCTACTGCTCCTTTGCCTATACCATAGAAATATAATGACGACGAATGACGGGACATTACACAGGTAGGAGGAAAAGGAACACGGGTAACGCATCTGTATAGTCTCTATCTATCTACGAACATCGGTAGTTATGAAAATGGCTTCGATTGCTCCGATCGCAATTTGACTAGGGATCTCCGAGATACACAGACTAACTAATGTCCGACCTTGAAATTTCCAGGTGATAGTGGTGGGAAAAATATCAGTATTATGACGACGTCCTAACGTCTTGAGACAGATTAACTGTTGGATTTACGAATTAAACCTTTTCTCCATTTTTAATAAAAGTAGATTAACTTTATTCAAGAAATAACCTAGTAATAAACTGACATCTGTCAAATTTCTGTTTATAAAACACATAAAAAGCGTAGACAGAGAATAAAAAATATGGAATTTGACAGATGTCAGGTTATTACTAGGTTAATGCTTGAATAAAGTTATTCTGCGTTTATTCACAAGGGGGTTAAAGACTATTTTGAACAATTTTTTTTGACTAGGCGGAGACACTTAGAGATCAG
This sequence comes from Calycopis cecrops, assembly GCA_001625245.1. Taxonomy (NCBI): domain Eukaryota; kingdom Metazoa; phylum Arthropoda; class Insecta; order Lepidoptera; family Lycaenidae; genus Calycopis; species Calycopis cecrops. The sequence goes on from LUGF01009026.1 coordinate 192,924, forward strand.
TATAAATATCGTTGCCCTCATTCTTTTCTCCCAATGGCCAATGAAAACTCACAAAATGCACGAAACGCGACACTTGACTGTCACTTAGCGTCGTGCGAGAGGTACCTCTGGCCCTATCGCGCTGCAATGATGAAAGTGATTATCATGCACGAAGTAAGCGACTGCAAGTTGTCACATTACGGTGGTGTATCGTGTGAGGGTGCTTACATAGAGGAACAGGTTACCGGCACCGACAAACCTGTACGGGTCGGTACCGGTTATATTGCAATGTTATCGATAACATTGCAATGTTATCGATAACATAGTAATGTTATCGATAACATAGTAATGTTCAATGTTATCGATAACATTGCAATGTTATCGATAACATAGTAATGTTATCGATAACATAGTAATGTTACCGGTAAAAAACCGTACAGGTTTGTCGGTACCGGTAACCTGTTCTTCAATATAAGAAGTCTGGTATGAGTAGCAGCTGCCAGATCGTACCGGCCCAATTCGGGTACATTGGAACATGGCAGTTTTACTATATGGCCTTATGTCAGAAAGCTTCAATCTTCATCAGGTGTCGCGACCGCTCGTTCCCAAATATCCTTTTAGATGCTGTGTATGTGTGTGTGTGTGTGTTTGTGCGTGTGTGCGTGTGTGTGTGTGTGTGTCGCGTGTGTGTGTGTAGTTAGCGTAGTTACCGTAAAGTGAGCTAATGAGCGCTAAGCAGCGGTGTGTGTTTCGTGTGATTGTGTGTCTGTGTCGCGGTTCCCACGTAAGGTAACGGCTGTCTAGTGTCGTCTGTTTGTATTGGCCACTGACCACTATCCCTACTAATATAATAAACTGAATGTAAGTTTGTTTCTTACGCTTTCACAAAACCTCCGATCATTATTAAACTTTGTACACGTATTCTAAGCGGTATCAGAAATGACATAGGATACTTTTATTAAAAAAATACGAATGCAAGAGACGCCGCGGGTAAAAGCTAGTAAGAAATAAAAAAGAACTTAAAAATCACCGACGACGCATCTGTAGTTTACTAGAAGATGATTTTGAAACCTTGGCCTTACCGTTTGGCAACTAAATTTTTCTTTTGTGAAAAATATATACCCTTCGTCCCCAATCCAATTTGTATACGGGCCCCCGCTAGAGCAAGATCAACGTCACTGATCAAGGGATACAACCTCATTCGAATGCAACGCAGCCACAGCTCAACAAAAACAACCCAGTTGGCACCAAAACAGAGGCAGTAAGCCGAACAAAAAATCTCTAAAATGTACAATTTTATTGTACAAATCTTTTATCTTTTTAATTAATTATAATTAATTGGCCGCAATTTAAAGCGCAAAAACAGTGCTAATTAGATTTTAACAATTAATGTTTACTTTTTGAGCGCGATTGTTAAAATATGCGGATCAGAACGCAGCGCCATGGTCGGACGAATTTGTTAAAAATTAATAAGAGAGTTTTTAAGATATTTTTATGGCATAAAAAGCAAAAAGAAGCAAAGGAGCAATCGTAGAGATTACTGACGACTATTAGTATCTGCATATGCTGATGCATTTTCCCTTTCCACTGTAAGGGGCCACCAGATACTCAAATACGGTACACATATATACCAAATTCACATCGACAACTGTTCCTTAAGATACAGGTTTAGCCTAGTTTAAGGAGCCGGGTTCAACTTTTGTAATATGTCCATTTTTCTATCTCCATCAAACGTGTAAAGTTAGATTTAATGTCAAATAAAGAATAATAATATATTATTATTATTATTATTATTATAGCCCAGTGTTATGACACCTGCAAATTCCAGACCTCTTCCATCCCGAGTCAGACCATAACACTTTATGGTCTGATTTGGGAATCGGGACTCGAACCCGGAACCTCATGATCTATGGTTGAACCTGCTCACCATTAGACCACGAGGTAAGAGGCGAAATATTGAGCACACACAAGCAACAGCTGTAATCTATTTTCAGCCCTGAATTTTTCGGGAGCAAACGTGGATTCTCCCAGAGGATATATTATGAAGAGGGCTAAAGGCTAAACTGAGGATTAATGTGATTTATCTCGATCTCGTTGATCCTAGTTCATATAATCTTTGGTAATATTTGTTTTGGGTCTGTGGATTATGAAGATTTCCGCTCCTGTAATGATCAAAATATATTGATTTTTGGAGTATACTTAAGAAACGACACAACGACAAAGATATAGGGAGTGAAATCGTATGAAACAGTTACGTGTGACGTGTCTTGCGCACCTACATTTCTTAAGGAATAAACCACAGTTCAAATTTGAAAGTTTACATTTTGTTGTCATTGAGTTGTAGAGGCTTGTCTGTATATTTTATGCGAATCCTTGAAACAGTAAAAGCAATTTAGCGGAATGCTATAGTGGTTTTTTCAGTGAAAAGTATCGAAGCGTGCTGGAAAATCTAAGGACTCAAGAACTTAAAAGCAAATGAATGTATAATGTCATTGATCCCAAGGCTTCTGATGGTTATAATGTTATAAACTTTTTTATGGTTGGCCGGGATGTTGGTTAGCCATAGGGATCAGTATGACAGGGCAAATGTAGATGAAGTGTGACATAGACCTTTTTTTTATATTTTATGTAATAAAATCCACATAGTGGCTATACAGATGTGCTGGGCTCCTTTCACCTCCCACCTTCATGGGCCACCGGCTACTTACACACCGCACGAAACATTGACTTCGGTGTGTCCTCACTGTCATACTTCTACTATTAACTATAAATATGCAACACTGATGAGTAAAGTCGCACAAAATCAGACGTGTCTTTTAGCCTTCTCCTCCAATGTGTCAATATTTATACACCTCACAAAACGCGACATTGCAGCTGTCGTTTTGCGGCGGTGTAGATGATACAGGACAATTTTTTTATAGAATAAGTGGCAAACGAGCAGTCGGTGACATTTTCATGATTAGCGAAGTGAATAGACATCCGCATAAAGTTTATGCAGATGCTGTGCCCTCCTTCTTTCTTCACGGCACGAAATGCGACAGTCACTTTACCCCGGTTTCGTGTAAGCGAGAGGTACAGTGCCCGGTCGTGCCGGCCCAATTCGGTTGCGTGCAATCATGCAGCGTGGCACTACCTCTTGCTGCATTCGCTACAATGTCTGGTGTATTTCAGTATAAGTCTAGCAATTTTGAATTATCTACACAATTTTAGGGTTCCGTATCTCAAAGAGAAAAAACGGAACCCTTATAGGATCGCTTTGTTGTCCGTCTCACAAAAATCAAACGTACGTAAAATCAGACGTGCAGACACGTCTGATTTTACGTACGTGTGATTTTTTCAAGGCATCAAGACGTAACTGACCTTCGTATTTGACAAAAATTTCAGCTTAATCCCTTCACGCGTTTTAGAGAAAAAGGTCTTGAAAACCATGCATTACGTTTGGATTGTTCTTCCCATTCATACGGAACCCTCGGTGTGCGAGTCGGACTCGCACTTGGCCGGTTTTTTTAAATAACAAATATTTTTCTAGCGCCAAAGAACAGCGCTACAACGACACCGCTAAATGATGCAACACTCGCCGGAAACCAGCGGCAATTTGGGTTGTCCCTTAGCGTGCCGTCAAAATAAAACTAAAGATAATATCGACTGGAGTTGGCAGCTATCTGGCACAAGCGTCCTTGACCTACCTCCGCGCCAGTTGGCATTCGGGCAAAAATACGCGAACTTACAATATCGGTGGACCACTTAAAAACAATGTTTTACGACACCGTATTAATGTTGTGTCGGAGTTTTGTGACACACGCCGATATTATGTGACGCGGGGTGATATTATGTCACAGGATTTTATCGATGGTCACGATGAGGAGTTGCTTGTAACCCATAATTTGCACTGTACGCCTTCTCGTAACTTATGTGTTTCTGGTAAACGTACTCGGAGGTACCAGGAGCGCAGAGATCATGAGGAGTTACTTGTAACCCATAATTTGTACTATAGGTACACCTTCTCGTAACTAATGTGTTTCTGGTAAACTTACTCGGAGGTACCAGGACGTCCTCCGGCTGATGATGATGAATATTAATATAATAAGAACGTGACGGTATTTTTCTTTGTGTGAACTGTCAAATAAAATTTGTGCGAAACGACACCTAGTAACAGTCTAGAAAATAGAAAGTGTCGTTTCGCACAATTTGGGCAAAATTTTTGTGCGAAACGCCACCTAACCCGATTAGGGGATACGAACGATGTGACGAGCTTAGGGGTGATATTATGTCACAGGAGGTGACGTGACAGAATAATAACGATATGTTGCGCGTTGTGAAAAGCTAAATTATTACTGGAACTTATGTGAATTGTGTGTAGTGCACACAAATATGACGATCTATTTGATCGACTCTATACTTATTACAATAAAACAATTTTAACTAATTTTATTGCGTCCATAAAATCTGTAAAGTTGTTTTATTGTAATACTAGCTGTGCCCCGCGGTTTCACCCGCGTTAATTTCTAAGAAATCCATATAAAATTCAACACCCTATTTCACCCCCTTAGGGGTTGTATTTCTAAAAATCCTTTCCTAGCGGATGCCTACGTCGTAACATCTACCTGGATACCAAATTTCAGCTTGATCTGTCCAGTGGTTTGGGCTGTGCGTTGATAGATGTCACGTTCACGTTTGAGTTTTATATATATATAGATAGATTCGCGTAAAGTTAAGACATTATGATTCTATGGGTACTTTCCAAAATATCGGTAACACTACTTTATAAGTCTATCTTATCCAGTGGTTCTTAACCTTTTTGTCCTGAAGGACCATTTCATAAAATTTTCGTTATGCCGTGGACCACCACAACAGGGTGGTCCGCGGCATTACGAAAATTTTGTTTATTGATCTGGAGGTAATGGCATGGCTCGTGGACCACTTGGGATGCTTCCGAGGACCACTAGTGGTCCACGGATCACCGGTTAACCACTGATCTAATCATTGAAAAATTTAAAATTTGGCTATCGGATGAATTTTAATATTTGACACTTTATCTGGCTATTGAAAAATCGGTCCAATAAAGTGACGAACGTTATGTCATGAAGTAATTTAAGGTACCAGTCAGATTAACGCAAAGCGAGCTGTATAATGTTGTGATAAAGCGATCTTGACTTTTCCAGTCCGTTACTCGACTTTTGATCTAATTATATTTGTCCCTGGAATACTGGATCCTAAGCAGATGGCATGCACCGTCGATTCATAATACAATTAGGAAGTTTTAAACATAGCCTTGATAAATATTGCACGTATACTATGTTATTTCGTGAGGAATTGGATATTTCATAAATATTGATGTAATAGTGTAAATAAATAATGAATTTTTATTTTTAATATCAGAAGACACTATAACTTGAGTCTCGTCTGCTGTAGCCTGTAGCACGTAAACGCAAAACATATGCACAGAATTTGATTTTCTTTATAGTTTTTATTTTTAAAATTAACTGTATAATATATTAGTATAGATATTAGTATGAGGTAGTGCCACACTGTATGCTTGCATGCAGCCGGCACGACCGTGGAGGTACCTACCTACCTCTCGCTTACTCAAGAGTCGAGACCGACGTAAAGTGACGGCTGTGCTGTCGCGTTTCCTGCTGTGTGTAAGTAGCCGGTGGCCCATGGAGGTGGGAGGCGAAAGGAAGGCAGCGCATCTGTATGGCCTCTATGCGGATGTCTATGGGAGTCGGTAGTCATGAAAATGTCTCCGACTGATCGTTTGCCTATACCATAAAAAAAAACAAAAAGTCTTGTTTCTTGCATATTAAATACAGGTTAAAATAGACATGGTCACAGATAGACTAAACAAATATGAAATTAAAAAGTAGAACTATGCCGTAGTCGATCAAAGTTCACCGACCCACCGCGTGCACCGTTTAATGCCTACCATAAACCGACCTCAGCGAGCCTGATTAAAGACGAACTGCTTTAACAGCCGGGGGAGACGAAATAGTGTTTATTTTGATTCACTTGCGTAAAATTTAACACATACAAAGCTATTATGATAGCTAAATGCTTTTAATGACGGCGTTAACTTACAAACATGGCCTAAAACAGGAATAGACCCTATTAGTGTAATGTAAATTTGTGCTCGTATTGCTTACTTTATGGTTTTGATTTTTTTAAACATTAAAAATGTTCTATTGCGTAGTTAGTAATATGACGTCAGTGAGTAGTGGTGGAAATAGATATTTGCATTATCTCAAGGTGCAATATACGGCTTTTTGACCTTAGGGTGACACGTCGCCCTTTCATTGGGATAGTATCTTGATAAACCGTTACAAAATCCGATTTATATAATACCTACAAATTACAAGGTTGTCTATAAGAATTTGTCCCTAAGCCATAAGACCGCCTTTTGTGTCCAAAAAACATTGTCTTAAAATTTACTTTTAATATTTTGTTATTTGTAGGTATGTGATTTATGTACACAATAAAGTATATTTCATTCATTTCATTTCCTTCATACTTTTAATAATCCAACTTATGTTATAAATCCGAAAGTTGCATTTACGTTTGTTATTCTTTCACACAAATACTGCTAAATGGATTTGGTTGAAATTTGGCACAGATATCCGCTGTTATCCGCAGCTTCGCTCGCGTGATAAAAAATATTTCTACACATTTCGAGCCGATGGCACTGTCAGTCCTTCAATTATCTCCATACTAAATAGTACATCGATCCGTTGATTCGATTTGATGGGAAAGAAAGACAAACAAACACACTTTCGCTTTTATATTTTTAGTATAGATTTCTAAAAATCAGCGATAATGGTATGTAATATATCGTAAATACTCAGTGCATTATATGTATGTGTGTATAATAAATAAACCTCATTACACTCATAACCTGAACTAACATTTATACCTCTCATGGACACCCGTGATACAATAATTAAAGTTTTACAACCTAATCTAAATAAAGAGTGAGTGTTTTCGATGGTCGTAACATTTTTATTATATACCGAAACGATGGTGTAGAACTTTAATACGGTCCCTATTCAACTTCTTATGTTGAAAGTATGATTTATAGAATTATAAGTCGAAGATAATAATATATTGTATACAACTCTAATATCCAGAATTAAGCTATAGCTGCTATCGCTTTAGAAACTATCTATCGATCAGTGCGGGAAGAAAAATAGTGTGGACATTCTTCAATTCAGATGCGACAGTAAATGCGACTGTACCAAATTTTTTATCCTATGGTGTCGCCATAGGATAAAAAATTAGGTACAGGACAAGGATAGGAAAGTGGTAATTCATGAGGCCCGCTGAGTTTGTTTCGCCGGGTCTCCTCAGGGCAGGGCTAGGGTTGAACCGATGGTAGATGTAATTTTTGAAGTACATCAACAGTGAATGAAGTACATAAAAATTGCTTCAAGTACATGAAGCAATTTTTAAATTCTATTTTGAATAAAACATTTTGATTTAATTTTTTTCATTTTGGTATTCCAGACAGAGGGATGTAACACTGACGACTTGCCGACTTCGGAATCATCAGAGATTACAAAATCGCAACTACAATTTCTGGTTCCAAATCGGAACTTCATTATCTATGGCTGAAGATGTTTACCACTAGACTAGAAGGTAGACAAACTCGAATATTATCTCTATTATATTATAATTCGACATCTATTTCAAGGTCGTTCAATACTTTTTGTATCAAAGGGGGCAATTGAGTAGCTACTACTAAATTCAATAACTTTCTTTTAACCTTTTTAAGTAAAGAAGAGTCTTTATATATCCTCCTTCACACCCGTACTCGTATAGTCACGCCAAAGGTAAAACAAAGGCCTATATTATGTGAGCCACCTTCCCTGTCGAGCCAATTCGGTTGGTAAACAGCAATTTTACCACAGAATTAAATTGAATATTGTAGTCATTCTGTTCTTTATTACATCTATGTTAAATTTATTGCCAAACTTACTATATTGGTAACATTTCATATTACTAATATTATGATTAATATCCTACTATCCTGCTAGTCGTATAAATGCGAAAAAATTTCATTTTTTTTTTCAAAGAATGAAATGAAATGAAAATGTTATTTTTCAGAACAGAATCACACAAATCACTTTTTGAACGTCAACAATTATAGATGCCACAATACTTTAGTATTACAATCAGGAATAAAGTAACAAGTACTCTATCCCAACAAAAAAATTGAGGTTACACTCGGGGATAGATTTTACGCGGATAAATTCTCGGGATAGAGCCAATAAAGAATAAATAATTTATTTCGACTGTAACTTATTATAGATAGTACGAGAGCTAGCTCTTGAAACGTCGGCGTGAACGTGTGATATGGTTAGCTCTCAAGTGGATTGTTGCCAGTCTGATGCCTGTGTGTCTGGGTGTTCGTCTATCCGCCTCCGAATAAATGTAATTGTGAGATCACATGGTTTCAGCTATGTATCATGGAGAATTGCAGACGAATTCGGGCAGCACATTCAGGGAAGTAGTTCACATTATACTGCATTGTGTGATGTGTGAGTTTCCGATGGCCCACTGGAAAATAAGAGGGAAGGAGCGCAACGCACCTGCGTAAAATTTGTGCGGAAGTTTATGCGAGTGTGGTCATCAAAGGTACAACTTTTTTCTTTCTTCTTTCTCGATGCTCTGCGGTAAACAGGTATAAGATAGAGATATAGAGTAATAAAATACAAGCGACTGGTTTAGATATAAAAACTCCCGGATTTTTCATGAATATAATACTTCAAACTGGAAAGTCGGTACAATACTAAAACTGATTTCATAACAGTCTACAGGTAACGAGACTTGGAACCCGTCCAAGATGGCTGAATTTAATATAGCTGTATGAATGGGTTTACCTGTCTAGCATTAAATAGAGAGATTGGAAGGACAGTAGAAGGCAGGGCAAAGGCCCAGCAGTGGGACACAACTGGCTAAAATAATAATAGGTAATAATAAAACCTAGTGGACCCGCGAAGATCTATATTCGATCTGAGTGAAACTTTTTTGTAATTAAAAACTAAATGACATGTTATGAGATTGTAACAAAGGTAAATGTAGAATTTTCAACACTTGCAAAAGGCACATAGAAATTTCATGAATAATTTTGTAACGCGTATCTTCAATGTGTCGAATGAATGTTAGCGTGCTTTGAATAAATGACGTGTATATAATCAAAGCATTTACCCCCTTATTAATAAACATAGAATAACTCTATCTAAGGAATAACCTAGTAATAAACTGACATCTGTCAAATTCCTTAATAAAAAACACATAAAAAGTATGGAATTTGACAGATGTCTGTTTATTACTAGGTTATTACTTGGATATAGTTATTCCATGTTTATTAATAAGGGGGTTAAGGTTTTATCGTTGTTCATGCAAGTGCCCTCATATTTACTTCACCACGGAGCAAGAGATGATGAGAATGTCAAATCGATTTTCCGTTTCAAGATGTGGCAAATCATTTCGGTATGTTCTTGAAGGCATGCACGAATTGAAATTAATCTTATCTAATTATATCATTCAAGCGACCTCTTCTCACATTCATTAGATACAAATCTTTAGCAAAAATATCGATCGTTATGAAAACAGCTGCTCGTCTATATTTTAAACTAGTGTGAGTTGTGACATGTCACTGGTTAAATGGCGATGTATCGATTCAGCCCGATAAACTTTTCAAACGTTGAACAATGGGATCGATAAAAACTCGGACATCACTAGCAGGTGTTCTTGTTTGTTTGTGTGTTTTTATATCGAGCGGAAGTGCCGCTCGACCGTCACTAATGAGTGCGGCGCTAGCCGATGACTTTAACACTATCGATAGTCGATTAAAAAAATGTGCCAGTCTGTGTAAGAAATAAGTGTTTATGAAAGTGAGCTTTATTGAGTAAGATATACGGTGGATTATTAATAAGCTGGGCACACACTGAGAACAAGCGATGGGAGGTGACAAGTAAGGTTACGTTTGAAATATTTTTTATATTATACGGTGGCGAATGTGCAGTTTAACACATTTTGCACATACCCACAAATGGGCTACATGAAACTTACCCCATATACCTCCTCCGAAATTGCTAGCCCTATGCGATTTTAATGGGGCATGGCTGATGCAACTGCCTCTTGTAAAGCATCTGCTCTGCATAAATGTTACGGAACATATACAGGCGTTGATATTTAGTAACTACCATGAGATCAAAATGCTAGTTTTATTGCACAGGATAAAAAGAAATAATTTTAACTTTTAAAATCGAATTAAGTCACATAAGATCACTTAGCCGTTTGAAACACTATACGTGTTATTTACAACTTCCACAAATCAAAAGGTTCTGTGCCACTGCAACACTATCGATTTCGTTATCATCATAATCAGTCTCCATCCAGGGGTTCCGGGGTTCCAGTCTTTCCAAAATCAACCGAGTCCAGTGGAAACGTAAATTTGGCGATGTTGTAGCGAGTATTGCCTTTGAGTTTGGGAAGGGGTCATCCACAGATGTACAAGAGCAATGGAGACAAGAGGTTTTAGTAAAAGGCCGTTCCCGCGTTGCAGGCGAGTTGGCCCGATACGACTGGGATAATACCTCTCATCACTGGCTTGATGATGGCAGCGAGTGGCGCTGCTCCGGCGGCATATTTCGAGCAGTTTGTTGTAGCCGGTAGTTTATTAAAGAGGATGGGGTTAAAGAGGGTACAAATCTGCATAAACTCTAACCGTGATATTAATTAGCGGCGGTAGTCACCAAATCAGACAATGGGCAGCAGACAACAATCAGAACAAAAAGCCAAACAGACGAGTAATGGCTACCAGTTGTTCTGGACTACCAGGGCCGGATCGCTGATAATTTTCGTATTTTCTATTCGTATATCTAAAATGTTGCATGTAATGCGTGTAGATTGAACATTATTATTTATTTGTATATACATGTTAGTATAATTTGTATTTGATTATAATATTGCTCAATTTAACCCACATTAATGGCTCACTTAATGGTAAATGCTCACTAACGCCCACAGACATCAGCAGCACTTTTTTGCACATTCCTCGCCGGCTTTTAGGAAACGAAGATCTTTTGAAGATCCCAAATCCCACTTTATCAGACCACATGTCTAATGATAAAGGTCGGTCTGCGTACGCTGAGAGATGAAGGTGTAACGTAAGTGGGTGATGAGTTACAGCTATAAATACACACACACATACACGCGTCTATTATTGTTTCACTCATAGGAATGAGTAAGCGGACTATTGTTGGCGTAATGCACAAATCACACGTTAGATTCTTGTTGGATACTGTTTGAGCTTGTTTGCTCTGATACATTACTGAAAGATCTAGCTTAAGTCGGAGATAGGGTTGCTGCTGTAGGAAAGATTTAAGATGAAGATTTATCTGTAGTCAGGTTTGGAAATATCAAAGATGAAAATCTATCGGTAGTCAGATATGGAAATACCAAAGATGAAGATCTATATGTAGTCAGATATGGAAAAATCAAAGATGAAAATCTATCGGTACTCAGATATGGAAATATCAAAGATGAAGAACTATCTGTAGTCAGATATGGAAATATCAAAGATGAAGATCAATCTATAGTCAGATATGGAAATATCAAAGATGAAGATCTATCTGTAGTCAGATTTGGAAATATCAAAGATGAAAATCTATCCGTAGTCAGATATAGAAATATTAAAGATGAAGATCTATCTGTACTCAGAGCCAGGTGTGATGCCGGCGGAAATATTGTAACATCGAACATATCAGCGTTTAGTTGCGCGTATTTTCTGTGTATCGTGTTGCAGTGAAGCGATTAGGTTAATTTATTTTATATCAATAAGCAGTCATATTACTTCATTGCTATCTCGTGTTCTAGTAGCAACGGCCACTATTTTCTCATACTTTTTCACATTCATTCCCGCATTATTACATATCACCCTCCTGCCAACTTCCCTGTTATCTTCGGCTGATCGTGGCAATATCTAAGCTGAACGTCACAGATTGATACTGAAAACATGATCGGACTTGTACAGATAAGTCCCATCATGTCTTCGGGCCTGCAATGCGACTTGTACAGACAAGCCCGATCAAGTTCAAAAAATCTGTGAAAACATTCAGATTACATCTGCTATTGACCCTGAAAGTAAACAATACGAAATATGTAATATATTCCAAGAATTTAGTTTGGCGTCTTGGCGCCAAGTCTAGATTTAGGTATAAACAAAGTCTAGAACGTAAACGAGTTTAGTATGTAGTATGTCCTAAAAACACGTTGTAAACACGGTTGCTGTTACGGTTCTATTTTTGTATGTACGTACGTTTTTTGAACGAAACATCAGTTGTTTCTTGACTGTGTCAAAAAGCGTATCATATATTTAGTATGTAGATTTTTACGTAGCCTGTTCTAGCCTGAAAGACTTAACAGGACTGGGGAAGTGTGGTTAGGTTCGTCTTGGCATTGAAGAAGGAGGACAACAGCACAAGGATATTGAAATAATTTTCAAGCGCGTTGGTTATATGTTCTTCACTTTAATGTCCGTGTAAGCTTTCAAATACGACAATAACGAGTTTATAGCACTGATCTTCAAATAGTAGGGATGTCAATCAGCCTTGCAAACCAGCAGTCGGAGCCATTTTCGACACTACCAACGCTCATAGACATCAGCATAGAGGCTATACAGATTGGTTGCCCTCCTTTCTCGTCCCACCCCTATGGGACACCGGCTACTAACACACCGCATGAAACACGACGGCACAGCTGTCATTTTACGCCAGTCTCGTGTAAGCGAGAGGTACCTCCCCGGTCGTGCCAGCCCAATTCGGCTGCATGCAAGCATGCAGTGTGGCGCTACCTCTTACTAATTATATTTATTTCTTGATATTTCTTTTCTTTTCTTCACACCTAGTGATATTGCTCAATCTCTGGCTTGAGGTATAACTTACAGACTGGCGAACTTTTCATCGTAATAACAACAACGACACATCTTCACTCCAGTTGGGTAGGCAGAACCGAGTGCATATACTTACAACATGCCTTGCTTCCACCACATCATTAACTCTCTTCACACAAACACACCGGTTTCTAAGACTTTTGACGCCACCTTCGCACAGAGCCTGTGAATCTGTACATGGTATGCCAGTCTTGGAACCTACACCCCACCAGATTAGCATCCCGCCTCATTATTGCCGACATCCATCCACATTATTGTATAATGTATATCTGTAATGTTAACCTTTCGTCTGTCATTATCCTCTATTTAACTATCTCATCACTATTGTACTATTGTACTATATTACATTTAGATGTTTACAATATTGTAAAGGTAGAACTGTAAATAACTACAAAATTAATGAAATGTGTTATATTTTCTTTCATCACTATTACAACAAAATTTCTCCATAAACATATTTTAGTGATGTGATTAAACATAGTTTGCACATGTAGCAGCTAGCCACATACTTCATAATGTACGACTGAACTCTTTATTATAATTCTCCAGACTTACTTATGCTGACGAAGATTATAAAAAAACGATGCATTTTGTAACACAAATCAAGTACTACATTTCGTTTGCAAATTGGAATCAGTTTGAGCGATAAACTAAAAATTTGGCACCGCCCTTCATAATATGTTAATACATTTATTTTCAATCTTTTCAGTTTTCACCAACATTGGATCCCTTTTTTTTTTGCATATCCTAGGCAAAGAGACGTGCACAGACATCCACAACAATGCATGCTCTTCGTTTCTACATGCAGACTTGGGAACTAACTAAAAACAACATTTTTCAAAAGGGAGGCAAACGAGTTGTTGGAGCCTTTTGAAGACCACCGACGAACATAAACATCCGCATAGATTACACAGACGCGCTGATCTTTCCTCTTTCCCTCCATATACCGGCAACGGTAGCTAATTCTTACCAGTTTTATTTTAGACAGACAGACAGACATTTCTATAAAAACAGCACGGAGATACCACACTCTCTAGACAGACAGTGGGCGATGAGACCACGATATTAGATCCTACGCAATACGTAATTTCCTGCGCAAATCGGGCATCTCACTCGATTATCTTGAGTTTATAATATTCAGGATTTCACACGTAAAGTAAACATTCGGGTCATTGTATCGATGTTTCGGCGAATCGGCATGTGTTTCAGTCATTCGCGACCAAGGTAACGCTACATAAACCACGCGAACAATTTTAAACTATCGGATAGTTTCAAACGATTATATTAATCGAGTTTGTATCGATAAATTGTGGTGCAATACGGCTTTTATGAAGTTTAAATATGTGTTTTGGTGATTATGGACAAGGTAAGAAGTATGTACACGTTTATAAACATTTTTACTGACTGGAATACACCGATCATACCTATTACATCACGGTTAACATTACTTTGGAAATAAATGGTGGACTTCTGCAAAGTCCGCACTTGCAAGTATAATCCCTTAAAAAAATATTTTTCCATAGATAGTCGCGTCAGCATCACCGAATTGAGATGTATGAGTGCCAAGTTTTATGTAGAAAGAACATCCTGAATAAAAAAGAGAAAAAAATGAATCCAAGTCCAAGAGTATCCTGAAGAACATGTTTTAAAGATCCGACTTAAGTAGATAAAAAAAATAAGTTAATTAATGATAGTAATGTCATAGTCTGTATCTGAAAATTAGCCAATTCAAATATTCAGATAGAATTAGATGTGACAAAAAAGTCAGGATGTGTTAAATGTATACTAGTCTATTTTTTTGAATGTTTTTTTGTTAGTTTGTATTGAATTAGCTCCAAAACTACTGAACCGATTTTAACCATTCTTTCACATATAGATAGCAACAGTACCAATAAGTAACATAGGCTAAATTTTATAACGATGGAACCATTTTGATATTTATCACCCATCGAGGTGAGCACAGGACGACTGCTTTACATGTTGATTAAGTAAATGTTGTGAAGAGGTGAAAAGAAACGAAACGGTGCGTGTAAATGTAATTATTATTCATGTAAATAATTATTTGTGTAACAAAACGCACGGTACTTCATCGCCAATTCCTCTTTCTGTGAACTTGGCTGGATACTCTACCACGCGTCAGTAATATATAATAATTGATCGCAATTAATTAATCTTTTAATGCAGTTTTATTGTGAAGAGTTGACGGTGATAATTATGGCATGTTCCCAGAAGCACGCACAGCGGATATCACAGTGGATGCATGTTTGGTAAATAAGGATGTGTTTAGTCTGATTCAGTCTAGCCTTTGTGGGATCTACTCAAAGGATTTCTTAGGAATTACATTGTTACAAATGTTATGTTCGTTTGGTAGTCTGTGTGTATGTATTTATCATTGGATTGTTGCTGCCTTGCAGCTGAATTGGGCGAGATTATCCTTTCATACAACACTCGTCTGATGCTCACGCATTTTTTTTTTTAATATTTTTATAGGGGGGCAAACGAGCAGACTATCGACGCCCATAGACATCCGCATAGAGGCTATACAGATGCCCTGCCCTCCATTCTCCTCTTATCCCCATGGGTCACCGGCCACTTACACACCGCACGAAATGCGACAGCATAGCTGTCACTTTACGCCGCGCGCCGGTTTCGTGTAAGCGAGAGGTCCCTTCTTGGTCGTGCCGACCCAATTCGGCTGCAAGCAATCATGCTGTGTGGCACTACCTCTTACTTTTTTTCTTTTCTTTCCTCTTACTTTCATTCGGTTGGCGAGTGTATGTTGGCCCATTGGTGGTATAAGATGAAGTAGGACAACATATCTGACCCGTATATTATCTCGTTCTATCTCGTTCTATCTGACCCGTATGTTAGCGAGAGGTGCGCGAGGTACCTCGCTGCTTGCGCCGACCCAATTCAGCTACGAAGGATCCGGTTCCATACGGATGCACTGCAAAAATGCCACTAGATATAACACAATCATCATCATCATCATTATCAGTCAGAAGGCGTCCGCTGCTGAACGTAGTCCTCCCACATATATATCACAGCTGATAGCTGTGCCTCACGGTTTCACCCGCGTTTAATTTCTAAAAAAATCCATATAAACTTCAACCCTATTTCATCCCCTTAGGTGTTGAATTCTAAAAATCCTTTCTTAGCGGATGCTTACATCATAACATCTACTTGCATGTCAAATTTCAGCCCGGTCCGTTCAGTGGTTTGGTGTGCGTTGATAGATAACAACGTCTCTTATGAGTTTTATATATATAGGTAATAGGTATAAAAAAACACAAATATACGTCACCTCTGACACACAACTGGAGTTTACTCGAAGGAACACGAATCTGACGTAAAAGGTGCAAGAGTAAGTGACGTAAGCGCGATAAAGTGTTACGCTGGTGTTACGCTCGAGCTAACCATTTTTCATACCGCACCTTAGTTTATTAAGGAGTAAACTCTTCAATGACGTAAGCACACACGGAGGCATGTAGATGGAGAATGGCAGATTACCATGCGCGATAAGTAACTATTTTATATGTACAATCGGTTTTTAGTCGCCGTTCTGAGTAAATACAACGTGTGGTCTAATTAAAAAACGTCATAACATCAATTGATGCGCCGTTTGAAATCCTTGTACAACAGCGGTCGGCAACCTTTTGGCAGGCAAGGTGGCAAAATAAAACGTGGGCCGCACTTCTGATATTCACCCTACCTTTCTTGACGTGACAACGTCTTTTAATTCGATTGAGCCGGCTGTACGAAAAAACATGACCACATGCGTCGTTACCTCGCTCTGCTCTGAGGCGTACTCAGGTACGAGGTCATCAGGGGGGAGACAGTGTCATACTATAGGTGTCAATTTTTCGCAGCGCCATCGCTTATCATATCCGCGTAAACTTATAAGCACGTAGTACCCAATTGAGCTAGGGATGGCGCTTTAGCTAAGTCGATAATTGCAAAAATTTTTAATTAAAAAAATAAGTATTAATAAGTTTCAATTTTAAATTATTATATATATATAAATAATTATCGAGCGTAGCTATGATTTAAAATGTGATTTCCAATTACCCCTTTCTTTATATACACACAAATCTATTAAACAAATGAAATTAAAATTTTCTTTTGAAAAATACTACCATTCCACGACTTTACAGACAACCGATTTTTTTAGTCTGGCTTCTCCTCCCAATAACTTATTTTTAAGATATTCACGAAGACATTCGCGGGCCGCAAGTAGGACGTCTGCGGGCCGCCGGTTGCCAACCGCTGCTTCACACAGCTAGTATGAATAAGCGTCAATAAATCTCCACATCTTGTGACTGGCACCACACCGCTCGCCTGAGGTCAGACGTACATATTAGGAGCTGCGGTCCGCGTGACGCGGCCGCAACTGGGCGACACGCAGCATCATCATGACCATCGGTGCACGCATGCAATAGCTGATGAGGAAAACGGTTTTAGCAAGAGGTAGTGCCACGATGCATGTAGCCGAATCCGGTCGGGGAGGTACCTCTCGCTTACACGATACGGGTGTAGTGACAGCTGTGCTGCCCCGTTTCGTGCGGTGTGTAAGTAGCCGGTGGTCCGTAGAGGGGAGAGGACGAGTTAAGGTAACGCATCTGTATTACCTCAATGCGGATGTATATGGGCGTCGGTAGTCATGTCTCCGACTGCTCGTTTGCCCCCTTATAAAGGAAAAAAGAACAGTCTGTTTGTTCTCACTTCTCAGGTTAGTTGAGTGTTCCGTTGAATGTGTTAGCTGGATAGATACGTAAAACAAAAATATTGTATTCTTTCTTTAAAGAATGGAGGAATTTGAACAGTCAGTACCTACTGTTGAAGAATTAATGGGAGAGATGTAAAGAAAGATAATATTTGTATGTTAACGTAAAGCTAATATATCCGTAAGTGTTAACCGACATCCACCAACGAGACGAGGCTACACAGGCGGCAGACAAGCTCCCATAAAAATTTCATTAAAGCAGGAAAATCCCACGTTTTCCAGACAAATTCAATAACACCACCGCCCAGACAGCCTTGGATGGGCCATAAAATAAATAAATGGATTCCAGCGCATTAACACTATGTCATATTCTATTACTAATAAATTGGATTTTCATCACCAAATGCGTAACGCAAAAGAGATGTAGAGCTAATACATGTTATATTATTCATCTCTCTCGTCGTTGATGGAATGTATTGTCACTTCTTGATGAAAATTCATGTTATAGTTTTGTTAAATATTATACTTTTTTATAGTATTTCCACTTTTTATTAACTAAAATTACATTTAATACGACCGGTTTCGAACACTCCTGATACCTGAATATACCAGATACCTGAATATACCTGATGATGTTCGAAACCGGTCGTATTAAATGTAATTTCAGTTAATAAAAAGTGGAAATAGTATTAAAAAGTTCAACAAAACTTTATTATTCGTCGAATAGTTAATAACTTCGACGGGTGTCAAAAATAAAAATTGTTCAATTGTAGTAAAATAGCCTATGTTATCAAAGCTCAATCGAAAATCAAGGAATAGTTAAAATCGGTGCAGTAGTTTTGTGGCCTATTCGATAGTACAGTGATTCTCAACCTTTTTATTGTTGCGGCACATATTTAACGATTTCAAAATTTGGCGGCACACAAAGAATAAGATAAAATATAAAAAAACGCTTTGCAAAACAAACAATAAAACAATTTATTTCTTTGTGGATTTAAATATATATTCATATAGTTTTTTTTTCTTTTTATTTGACATTATTTAATAAAATTAACATTATTATATATTTGCAACATTTGGCGGCACACTTTTGAAATTTGGCGGCGCATAAAAGTGCCGCGGCACAGTGGTTGAGAATCACTGCGATAGTAAAATGAAAAAATCTTTCCTGTTTATAATTTTAATTAAGTAATAAGTATACTTAAGTACCTAAGTATAAGTATAGATTAACGGTTCGTTTTTAAGATGCTAAACCTTAAACCTGAATTAATAAAGTATATTAAGTAATTGAAATAGTATTTTTGACAATTTTCAAAATTTCAGTGTGTACCTAACTATTTATCTGTAAAAGTGATAGGCAAGGAATATGGGTGTCTATTGTGTTTGTGGCAGGTTTTTATTTTTTGTTTTTTTGTGTAAAATTTAAATTGTAAGTGACAATACATTTTATACTATTTCCACTTTTTATTAATGTAATTAATTTGAATTAATAAAACGTGGAAATAGTATAAAAAGTATATTATTTAATAAAAGTATAATTTAGATATTTTTTTTGATATGGTTAAACTATTTTATAATTAAACCGATAAAGACTTAATTGCATGCCATCGCATTCTATGCGGCTCGTCATTTTATGCAGTTATTTAGACAAATCGTTCACAGATGTTTGGCGACTATTGACACCCATATCAAAGTCTACACTTGCATCTTTCACCCCATCCTGCAGGCTGCTCAAGAACTCAATCAATGTGACAGCAAAGCCAATACATTACGGTTGCCCCTTTAGGGGAGAAGACGGTAAAGCAAGCATAACATCTGCTTTGAATTTACGTACGTCGCTACCAGAAGACTACTAGATGCTGCTTTGCCCCCTTGTGCTATAAATATCAAGTACACTAGTAAATCATACAAAGAACAGCCGTTTCTGACAAAGCATGCATACCACTCGATATATGGATATATGACACAAGTTTATTCCCATCGTAAATATATTTGCACGTCTGTGAACGGTCTTTGTCTAGTTACATACAGTGCGACATTACCGTGGGAAAAAGTGCCGACAGGTGATAGACGGAGCTGTAGGACGTAGCTGGTCTAGTTATTGCTATTTGTCTATTAGAATTTATATCTGAAGTAAGATTTATGTGTATTTTTTCTTGATTTCTATATGCAGTAGCATATTGTAGATCAGGAGAGATGAGTCATGAGTAGTCATTACAATAAAACAACTTTAGCGGATTTTTTTTTTTTTTTTTACGGTATAGGGAGGCAAACGAGCAGTCGGAGACATTTTCATGGCTACCGACGCCCGTAGACATCCGCATAGAGACTCTACAGATGCGCTGCCCTCCTTTCTCCTCCCACCTCCATGGGCCACCGGCTACTTACACACCGCACGAAACGCGACAGCACAGCTGTTACTTTACGCCGGTCTTGTGTAAGCGAGAGGTATCTCACCGGTCATGCCGGCTCAATTCGGCTGCATGCAAGCTTGCAGTGTGGCATCTCTTATCGCGATTTATTTAATTATTTTACGAGCCGACCGTATCAGGAGCTTTAAAGCAACCATGATCATAGGTGAGCTTCTGAAACGTTATTAAAAGTTGTTTAACTTAAGACGTCATCATTCCCAGTTTTTTTTTTGCTTAATTCATGAAGAAGCTAGTAGCCATATGTATAGATGAGAATAAATGCTAGTGGCACACAATACACGAACATTAAGAATGTGATGACTTAGGTACAACATAGTAGACCATTTTGGGAGAACATTTTTTTTGAGCGAGCATAATTATTCTAAGCCATTTAGTGATAAGGTCTAAAGTCATAAATAAAACGAACGTCTGAGTTGCAAGCTTTGACTTAGGGTTGTCAATATTGGCTAAGGGGATGGAGTGAGGCAAGCGGTTCTAATCCTAGAGGACGGCATAATATGAATATTCTAAAATACTTTTGAAAAATCTTTATATGGAAAAAACTCGCCCCAAACCTGAAATACTAACTACTACAAATACTACTCTTTGAGTATTTTCTAAGAAATAATTATGTACTAATAAATATGTATTAATAAATATGTACTCAGTACTAACTGCATCGACAGAGTCATCAGGTGCTGGAGATGGAAAACAAGTACAACTGTAAATGGACGCGCTGTGATCATTGGACATTTGACATTTTCTTTAAGACTAAGGAAAAATCGAAGGACAGAGAGAAAGGAACTTAAGCGAAACAGACTTTTTAGAGATTTCAACCAGAAGATTCTGGTTCTGGTAACTGCAGGTTACTGAAAACTTTTGAAAATCAACATAGAAGTTATAAGTTTTGGTAAGAGGTAGTGCCACACTGCATGCTTCATGCAGTCGAATGGGGCTGGCACGACCGGGGAGGCACCTCTCGCTTACGCAAGACCGGTGTAAAGTGACAGCTGTGCTGTCAAGTTTCGAGCGGTGTGTAAGTAGCCGGTGGCCCATGGAGGTGGGAGGAGAAAGGAGGACAGCGCATCTGTACCTATAGTCTCTATGCGGATGTCTATGGGCGTCAGTAGTCATGGAAATGTCTCCGACTGCTCGTTTGCCCCCCTATAAAAAAAAATACGAGGCGTTATCCTTTTTCTGCCTTCTCTGAGGCGCCAAATTGTAAACTCGCACACCACTCGAAACACAACGTCGAATTCGATATCGTATGACTTGCGAGATGTCCTCCTCAATCGTGCCAGAACAAATCTGCTGCAGCACCTCCTACTACTGTTTATCTGCGATAGCTCTCACTCTTCCTCACGTGCATATTTTAGTACATTTTCTCCCCTGTCCTACAAGCCTAGACATAAGTGTAGGCAACCCTATGTATAACGGGCTAGTAAGTGTGGCGCGGCGCAAAAAGGTGGCGTAACCATATTAGCTGGAGTGATTATTGAGGCGCGGACGGCCATGTGAAACCTTAAGGTCCCGCCGAAGGTCGGTGCGGGTATGCGAGCTATCACAGATACATATTTCTGTGATAGTTCTATTACATTAACATACGTATGTCTATACTTAATATTATAAACAGGAAAGATTCTTTTGTTTATTTGTATCGGCTCCAAAACAACTGATTAGACTTTAGTAATTTTTTAATTCATACAATTCTTTTGTACATAGAATAGATATGCGTTTTCCGAACAAATATAATCATTAGGTGTAACTAGACAAGGATTTTACCGCGGTCTTCGCCCTGAAGTTATTGAAACGGCGGAGAAGCGTTAGTGCTTAAAGCTTTACAGCATGGACACTTAAACGGAGTATCCGTTAAAGTGGCGTGTAGTTAGGCAGATATTAAACTTTTTCCCACCCACATAACTCTTTCCATTTGCCTCTACTACCACATTTTTAAGGCTACAATATCGCTATCTCTTTGGGAATTTATATCTAGAGCGCTATACTATTCTTTAGATATAAATTTGTATGAGTCGTTTCTTGCTCCTGTAGAGCCAAGGAAAGCTTTTTTATTGATCACCTCATGTATTTCATTGATAATTTCATTAAGAACATCGCAAAAATTAAAAATTAGAAGTAATTAGAGGAAGAGGTAGGCCAAGGTATAATTTTAGCAGAGAAAAATAGAGGGAGATATAACAGGGAAGAGGAACGTCCAAAAATGCGCGGAGATAAGAACTTCCTTTTTAAGAGAAAAGAAAGAATCTTATCAAATAAATGGCAGAAAAAATTCAAACTATATCCTTTCATATGTTATTTAAGCTAGAGAAATTTTTGTCGATGTGGCAGCGTAAAAATGTATCTCGTTAAGGTTTAA
This sequence comes from Calycopis cecrops, assembly GCA_001625245.1. Taxonomy (NCBI): domain Eukaryota; kingdom Metazoa; phylum Arthropoda; class Insecta; order Lepidoptera; family Lycaenidae; genus Calycopis; species Calycopis cecrops. Next base: position 215,363 of record LUGF01009026.1, read on the forward strand.
TAGCGTGCGCCAATAAAAAAAAGCAAAAAGTATATTTAGTGTTACTCAAAACGGAGCGTGTCTGTTGACTTTTTTTTATTTTGTCGAAAAGGAAGCGCCGCGCCGAGTGATATGCGACACGTGGCGCGACAGCTACCAAACGACGCAAGCGCAGCGCCGTCGCATACCGCAAAATGAACTTTACACGCACACAACTAAGTCCAAATTCCGTTGACGTGGTCGCGGTCTGTGAACTCTGAAAATAATATTTCAGTTTGGGCCACTTTCATTACGTAACCATCGTATAATTATAAAGATAGGACGTTGTTTTTAAGGTGAACACGTCGGCCGAACGTTTCTTATGAAACCTAATGTTTTGCGTAGTCTTATACTTGCATCACGGGAACGGGACTTTGAAAATATAGGACTTATACGAAGGCAATTATTACCCGGTGATATGCAAGTAAATCTTCCGAGGGTAATGTACGTACTCTACACCAGATTGATAAAAAACAAGAGAGATGGAGAGCAAGGAAAGATGTGGAAGGTGCAAATTAATGTAGCCTTAATCTTTTAATTCTACTAGGTTATATAAAGTAATATAGTAATAAAGTAGCAGTAATAGCATAAAGTAAATATAAAGTAAATTTTTCAAGGGACTTTGTGACGTATAGCAAAGTGTGTTATCAAAGTTGTATAGAGGATACAACTTTGATGTAAAACAAGAGAGATTGTATGATCAAGGTAAGTTGTGGACGAATTAATGTATCCTTAATCTTTTATTTGATGGATCGCTTTTTGTTGAGATTTTCATTGAAATGTGATTTATTCCAAGTGGTCTTGAAATAATTCTAATACCTTTTGGTTGTTTTATTATCATGATCCATGTATAGTTGAGCATATACCTTCAATGCCAAAAAGTAACATCATGGATATGTTTGTTGTGTTGTCTTGGTCAATAACTTCTTCGAGTGAACATGTACTTTCATAAACGTCAATCTAGATGAGTAATCATAGAAGGCCCATGGAAGAAGGAGGAACAAAGCAACGCATCTGTGTGAACTCTACGACCTCTAATGGCGTCGATTACTATGTAATGGCTCCGAATTATTTGCAAATGCAATAAAAAAACAATACTCCAGCTAATCCTGTTCGATTTTCATTCAATTTGCAACAACCTTAAACCTTTTAGACATTTGAAACGCCGATGATTATCCTCAATCGTATATGGTAGGTCATTAATTTTCGCATCAATAGAAAAACGCTGTCCATACTGGGTGGTGGCGCCAGGGGTCGAATCAGCCGGCGATCTGCCGCGGACGTGCCGCGATTATTGTATGCTCTTTATCACTCGCCTATCTGTTGTCTCGGGAGGGTTATAGCCTACTGGATTTAGTCGGGTTATACGCTATTACGGATTTGGTCGCAGCAGCAACTTGCACAGCAAAGTGAAGACGGTACGATTACGTTACGTTTCCCATTTGTGTGCGTTGCAGTATGAAGTTTCATACAAAGAATACTGACCGGCTCGAGGTGATACGGTTACGATCCCTCTCCGAGTTGAGTGTGTACTAGTAGTGTGCTGCGACCATATACGTTATGACCAGCTTAGAGCCTTAGCTTAGCCTAGCGTGCTTTGGCGGGGCCCTGTATAAATCTTAGTATGGGGCCCTTTGGGAAGTTTTTACCAATTTTCGCTTACGCAAATTGGGGGCCCCTTTGATCCGGCCCCGTATAATTGATACGGTAGATACGGTGGTAGTTAAGCCCCTGGTTATGGCCTGTCAAAAGTAAAATATTTTATGTAGAATACTGTAGTTTATGGTTAACCATAGAGCAGCTATCAAATCAGCACGACAGAACTTATCACCTTGAAGGACTAGAGATGTCCTATCTTAGGCATCTGTCTTAGTTATGTGATATTTTGTTTGCTGTTATTTAAACTGTACTAAGAGTAAGTAAATGAAAATATGTGAAAGAGGGAGGATGTGTGCACTAAAGAAGATCAAGACAGACATACCATGGTTGGATTGATCTATTTGTGTGCGTAGTGTCAAGAGTCTAACAACCGTTGTGTTTGTATGCAGAGAATAGTTAAGAGGAAGAAAGACAAAAATGGAGTCGCGACATATAGCAAACCCATTAGGGCACAGGTACGTAGATATATGTATTATTGTTTTGTACCTACATTTGTAGCTACGGTGAGTTTTCTGTTACAAGTAGCATCATGGCTGTGTAGTATCTGAAACGAGCGTGCAGTCTTGAGAGGTTTTATAACACATGGTTCAGCTTGAACTGATAGGTTTCTCGTCATTTGTATGAGCCAGTTTAGGTCGATCGGCGACTCGACTCTTAGAATGTACTAGTACTAAGAGTTGAATCGCCGATCGACTCTTAACAATATTTTTATTTCACTCTCTTGCCAGCTTCACTAAAGCCGTTTTAGCCTTAAGCATAGGCATTAAAAGTGAAATTGTTCCCTCCTATGCTTAATGTTCAGATAAACTCATACGTTTCTCGCCGTCGGAATTCATAAAAATTATTTACAAGCTGGACTTATCTTGAATCAAACTCGAAAACTCCCGGCGCGGCACTTTCTTCACTTGCATTCTTAAATATTCACTTGTACCACCGCACCCACCAATTAATTCTAAATGTCATACATATCGGGGCTGCCCTGGTTTGCCCTAATTTATAAATTATAGCGAAACGGATGTGGGGCGCAAGAGACTGCTTTTTTAAGTTATCGCACATTATTTTTTCCTGTTTGTATCAGATTATTTAAAGGAGCTTTTTAAAAAAAAATTGTGTGTTAAATAAATTATGTAAGAGCGTCCTAAAATTTTAAACTTTTCTTGCTTTGCAGTTACATCTTTCTAGAAATAATTTATTGGCGTTCAATGTGATTTTTTATCATACAATCAGTGAGATAGTTGTGATTTACTGGCTGTGTGTGTGTGTGTGTGGCTGTGATTTATTTTGAAAGTTACTTACTAGTGCTACTACTATCTAACTACTATCTACCAGTTGTTTACAAAATGCGAAAATGTGTATCTATTTTTATTTATTGATTCAAGCAATGCTGGATTAGATAGATAAGATTGAATTTTGGCATAGATCGATAGAGAGACATATCTAGATTAACATATTAATCCCATATAAAAATCGCTCCCTGGATGTGAATTGCTATAAAACCGCAGATCATAAGGCTAGTCTATTGTACTTGCTAATCTCATACTTACCACCGCTTCGGTGAGGTTCTACAACAAATAATGTGACACCAGAATTTATTTCAGTTCTGAAGATAGATATGTCTTCAGAACTAAAATAATGTAAAAGATTCGATTCTACTTGATTTAATTTAATTCCACTCGATTTGATTTGATTTGACTAGCTCGAGAGTTCAAGTAGAAGACTCGAAGTCCGTCAGTCCGCTACCGCCTGTGCCGTGCGCTATGCCCTCGACATTTGCGAGTGGTAAATTTGGCCGAAACCCGCCTGAAGTGTCCGCGCTTACACAATATGTCGTCCGCGGGTGATCATTTGCGTTCATTAAATTTATGACGGAGAAATTAGACTGATAAGGTTTTTGGAACAGTTTTTTAATACACAACTCCGATAGCGGTTCTGCGAACCGAAGGCTGTATTATTTTAATAAACCTTTAGAAATAAAATTGGATTTGATTTTATGGACCGATAAAGGTTGGTAATGGTTGTCGTCAATACAGGCATTATATCCTGATCTGGGCTGGTGTAGACTTAATGGAAAGTAAACGATTATAAAATAATATAATTGATGCACTCGGCCAGATCAGAGTTAAGACAACGCAGTTATTAGATTTTTATGTTGGTAATAGCTGGTGGAAAATAGAAAATCGTCCCATGGTATTCCATAGGACAATTTTTTCGGGATAAAACTATCATATATGTTACTATTTATGTGTGTGCCAAAATTTCATGAAAATCGAGTCAGCAGTTTTTGCGTGAAGGAGTAACAAACAAACATACAAACTTTCGTTTTTATAATATTAGTAGGATTATGTGAAACTATGATGTGATGAAATTGAATGAAGTTAAAAAGTTAGTATCAGTTAAGATATTTAAATTTTGTTTATTAAATTTCATTTGTACCATCGCCCTTTCTGATTCGGCAAAAAATTTTAGTGTTACTATAGACTCCTATCTTTCCTGGCACAGCTACGTAAGTGAAATCAGCAGAAAGGTTCACTTCTCTTTCCATTCCCTTAAAACTCTGCAAAACTCCCTTCCTCTATCAACAAAAATTTCACTCGCACAGTCTTTAATTCTACCTATTATAGATTATGCTGACATTAGCTCTCCAGACGCCACCGAGCTAATCTTTAACAAACTCGAACGGCAACAAAATTTGTGTTTACGATTCATATTTGGCTTGAAAAAACATGACCACGTTACTGCTTTTCGTAAACAATTGCAATGTCTTCCCGTCCGCCATCGAAGAAATTACTGAATTGTGTCTCCTATTTAATGTTCTTTTTCATCCTAGGTCTCCTTCTTATCTCCGTGAGTGCTTATTCTTTTCTCATTTGAACGACTCTTCTTGTAGACCCCTCAAACGTACCATTCTTCACTTGCCTGTTCATAGAACGGAATTTTTCTCTTACTCCTACTCACGGTAAATTCTATTAGACTTTGGAATTCCCTATCATATGAAAATCGGGACTGTCAAACGTTACCTCTTTTTAAGAAAAAAGTAAAAGAATGTTATTTAAAACAAGCTTAACCTCCGATCTCTGTCTAAATTAAATATATAACTATTTATTTCATGGTATATTTATTTATAAGTGTTTATTGTATTTTAAAATAGTATGTATTTAAGTATTTAAATATGTATTGATGTATGATATGTAATTTATATAATGTTTATATGTATATACAAATATACATATATGCTCAATATATTATTGGTTTAATTATTTTATTAAATTTAGTCTATAAAATGTAGACATTAATATTGCAATATATCATGCATTTTCCTGTAGCAGGACTGTGAAGATATTCCGTAATGGGAGAAGCAGGTCCTTTGTACCAACATTTCCATAACTGATTGTTTTTTATAATTATCTTTAGTACATTTACATAAATTGTCAAATATATAAGTAAATATACATGCAGACATATATATTGGCAACTAGTCTAAAGAATTATCTTCCAAACATTAACTATTTTAAGAGTTATCTCTGCACTCGAAATATTATTTATAATTTAACACACGATTTCTGTTAGCAACTGGGTTATGCAGAGCAGTATGGACAGTATAATTAATTAATTAATGAATAACTGAGCCAAATAAAATCCAAAATAAATCTGATTGTCGTGGAGTATTCTTGTTATGAGAATCGGCAAAATAAATTTGGCGATATAAATATTGCCAAAGAAGTTTACTTAAAATGTCAATAGATTAATTATTTTTTGTAATATAATTAAAAATAGAATCTTATATTTACACGGAGCATATTCCACCATAGGTATACGAAGCCCCTCTGCACAATAGGTGCACACACCACTAATATAACAACAGTTTTGCGGGACATTGTATAATCACTTATATTCTACATCTTATATTATATAGAGAATGTTTTAATAATAATAATAAAAAAAAATAGAAAAGGGAAGGTAAAGATACTGTGAAACTGTTTGACTTCTAAAGAAATACCTAATAACGCTATATCAAGAGGACTTTCATAATATTGCAGTAAAAAGAACCCATTTGCCTCACGTTTGTCATATTTTTAATAAGACATGATCGGATGTGGATGTAAGTCCCCAAGGAACATCCACATCAGTCATCAACATACACGCCAAATCCCATCGATATGTTGGTAGCCATGTTCTACAAAGTGCAAATATAAAACACTTCACACTGAAGTCACCCAAACGCATTTGACGGTGGATTTGACAGGTATGCTATGTAATGTTCTCCGACTTGGGAAAAAATCACTTACCCGTGAATGAATATTCTTAGGTAAATTTATGTTTTGGTTTTCTTACCTTTTAACGCCTTCCAAAGATGAGGTTCCATTTTTTTTAATCCCCATTTGAAGGATCCCTAAACCTTCTCTTTGAAAGCCACAATCTTACAAGCGCTATTTAATACATCAACCAATTGAAACCAATTCATCTCACCTGAATTTGATACAATTGTAGACGATCATACTAATTTCTATAATATATAATTACGACTAAATTTTAGAAATTATTAATATTAGCAGTATTAATTCTAGTAACTAAAGTTCCATACTTACTATTATTATTATTATTAGTGTTCATTATAGTATCTAAATATTCTCACTTTAGTTCCAAACTTATTTCCCTATAACCCGTCCGCAGCGTAGATCGCAGTCGGTGTGAAAGCTCCTTAGGTCTCATTACGTACGGGTGGCCACTAATGCCCACATGATTATACCCTCACCTACCGCGCGTCGGGAAATGTCCACTGATTACATATCATTGCTCTTATCATTAATTTATTGACATTTAGCACATGATAATTATCTGGGGGACTTTCGAATGGGCGCATTTCGAGATGGGCGTGTCATCATCTACATCATCGTCATCATCATCATCTAAATCTTTATCTCTATCATCACTATCATCATTATCATCATCATCATCATCATCTGCATCATCATTAGGACCTACCAAAGAGCCAAAGAAAAATTTAAAAATAAAAAACCTATATAAAATATATCATAAATTACCTGGTGCCCAGTATCAAGACTACTCTAGAGAGACTGTTGGGGGTTTGGGTATACGTAAAAATCAGCCAAGCCTTTCAAGCTGTAGCAGAAAACACCAACATGAGACATATACACCTTACACAATACAATTCTCACGCAACATTTTATTCTTTCGGATCCAAACTTGTGCTGTAGCGAAGAGTAACCAGTACAGCTACATTTAATTGCTAGGAGTGCTCGTCGACGAGAGGTTTGGGGTCGAAAAGGGGGTCCAACCCCACTCTTCCGCAAATGGATGAACCATCCCGATATTAGAGAGATTATAACCAATTTATCGATATAGAGGGAACTTACTCAGTCGGATAACAAATATGCTCGAATGTGCGCGACTCGCACTTGGCCGATCAGAGTCCATATTAACTCATCTCCATAAAGCTCAGATTCACGGCGGCCCATTTGATGGTGTTTATCGATATTGCGGACCACCGATAAGTGCGGACCATAATATTGTTTAATCACCCTTTTATTATATTCGTTGCGAAATGAGAGTGGCCGTACGTTTTAGTAAGAGGTAGTGCCACGCTGCATGTAACTGAATTGCGATGGCACAAGCAGGTACCTTTCGCTTACACGATACGTGCGGTATGTAGGCAGTGAGTAAACCATGGAGCGGGGAGGTTCTTTTTCCCCATGGGGGTGGGAAGAGAATGGAGGGCAACGCATCTGTAGAACCTCTACGGCGACGCGTAGGTCTATGGACGTCGTTAGTCAAGAAAATAGATCCAACAGCTTGTTTGCTCTCTTATACACATTAAAAAACATAAAAAAAATAAAATAAAAAGTACCACCTCTTATACACATATAGGTACACCCTTGTTTTATTAGACCTCGATAAATAAGTTCTCAAACACTGAAAGAGCTTTCCAAATTTATACCCATATTTTTTAAACTGTACATCTATATCAACATGTAACTACATCTGTATCGGAAGCTTCCCGATGTACAGTCACCGCACTAAATTAACATAAAATACAACTGATGTTACTACGCCGTTGCGCCCAAAATATGTCAGATGATATACGAGTACAGTCTCGGCCGCAAATATTGCCTTTGACTCATATATCTGTTACATAAAAATGCATTTATATTTTTATATCTAGCCGCGTGCCAATTCGCGACAGACAGACGGAAATATGTTATGTATAGTTTGTTTTTTATAGCATACATATACAAATAAGAAATCGAAGCTATAATTACCGAATGCCTTTAAAATCCACGTGGTTAATTGTGATGTAGAAGCGTTGCTCTTCTCCCTCATCCACGGACTACCCTACCACACGAGGCGTGATAACATAGCCTTTTAAGGCGGTGTGAGATATACTGTGAGATATACCTCGATATATGAGATACACCCTGAGATATAATCATGTGAGATATACCTCTCTGTGCCTGTCTAATTCAGCGGTAATGCTGTATGGCAGTACTTACAAGACCAGAGTTAAAGCTCTTGCAAAAATATCAAATCAGAGCAGAAACATTCAACTATCATTTCGATATTAAGAAGCCGAATTTTCATGCTATTTGCATTTCAAAATAACTTGGCATATCCGTAAGATTCCCTTGAGTCTATGGATACTGGTTATAAATAGTTACACGGCGAAAAACAATTCGATATGAGAACATTGACCTAATATAACGATGAAAATAAACATTTTCATATACCAAACGTAGAACAAAGCGTAGTTTGATTGTTATGAGTATTCTATGAGCCATATTATTTCAAAGGAATAGACAGACGCCGTCTGATGGTTTCTGAAATACATCAAGCACGCAGGGTTGGCAGATCGTCGTCGATCGTTGTAGGTTCGTCTATACAGAAAGGATTTTCGTATTCTGCGTTGAAAATAAAACAAAATGCCCCGACAACATAGACATTTAAGGAAAAAAAATCTAGCGTGTTTTGTCTATTGAATAAATATTCACGAAAGGAAACCCCCAAATGCATGATAAAAGCATAACTATAGAAATTAATTTGCATTATTAATTTTAACACCTTTTTTTTGACATCGGTTTCAAAACCTCAGTGAAATTTCGACTAATTTTGAAGTCTGGCAACCCTAAGTGGTGGGCATGAGAATGTGATTTTTTTACGACCCCAATAAAATGTATTTTGAGCGTATTTAAATCTGTCTCCTAACTGCTTCTATTAATCATGTTTCTCTGGTTTTTATGCCATTATTATGGTCTGGAGAGTGACATGTATCATGATAGGCACCCACTCTTGAACGCTAAGAAATTCTTGCTGATATTTTAATGAAGAAGATAATTTAATGAAGACTTATCGGTATTGATATTTTTATATTCAATTCTTCGTCCGAATTGGCAGGCGTGATCGAGGATGTGGTTGTTTTTATAGTATACGGAAGCCGATGAGCAGTCGGAGACGCAGTTTTTTGAGTTTGATTACCGAAGGCCACAGACGTCCTGCCTCCCTCCATTGGGCCAAAACTCATAAAAAGTTTAGTCACTTTGTGCGGTGTCATGTAAGTGATATTTTTTTCCCGGTCGTACTAATTCAGCTGCAATGCTACATGACACTACCTCTACAGTGTTTGTTTCAGTTAGCATAGTCTGTGAGAGTTTTTGCTCTCTCTATAAGTCTACTTTACTATGAGTCTTTAGGTTTCTATCATCTCTAAACTACAATATCTGCTTTTATCCCCACAATAATCTAAAGGATAAGAGAAATATATCGATCTTATCGTCCTCCGAGGATGCAATTTTTATTACATTGAAACACACTGTCATTTCGGATATCTTTCAGGTTGTGTTGAATTGAAAAAAAGTATTATTTTATTCCTGACAGGAATAAGTTAAAAATACTGGTAGTATTTTTTCCAATCCTATCCAAACTATAGAAGAACCGGCAAAAACTCAGCGGGCCTCAATTGAAAATAAATTGCACTTGACCTGATGATTGGGCCTGATGATTCTGAAACCTCTCTATTTAAAACACTTTCATTTTCCTCAAGCATACTTTCGTTTTCGTGTAAGCTGTTGGTTTATTTTTGGATGCTTCTGGATCTATGGGCCGAGGTCGCCAGGTCGCCATATACGCGCAGGTCAGCATGGCTGGACCTTGGTATTTCGTGACATTTCATCTGTTTTGACGAATTGAGCTCTGCCGTAATTGATGGAGTCGGTGCGTAATTGTTTTTGGAATTAAAAAATCGTCGGCGATAACGATGTCCAAAATTGTGGTGTTGACATTTTGATGCAGTTTTTTGGCAGTTGGCACCTTCTGTGGACAGCTTTATATATGTACCGGCACGACCAGAAAGGTACCTCTTATTCACATCACACATGATACCGGCGTAAAGTGACAGCTACGCTGTCACATCCTGTGTCACATCAAGTACCAGATGACCTATTATGGGCCTTTTTTTTCGTATGTCTTTTTTTCCATAAGAAACCCTGAAAGTCATATATAGGAAACAAGTCCTTACCGTACTTAACATTGCTCTGCTAACGTATAACTCCACAGATTATTAAGATATTTGTACCTGCTTATAACAGAACTTCATTTTTATAATCTACAATTTAAAAAAACTGTTTTTATTTCGCTAAAACTTCACATGCATTACGCCGACCATCAGTGAAAGTTTGAATACAGTGTTAGCTAAAACATTAAAAAACAAGAAAACAATTTATGAAGTTAAGCATCCCATAAATACTTATGGTGAGGATTGACTAAACGTACCACCGGGAATAGGTCATTGAGTCACGGGCTCAGAATCGTACCGTGAGCGAAGAGCTGACACATAAGCAGGAGTTTATTGGAGAAAATGGTGGAAATGCACGCGGAATTGTGAGGAGAGATATTGAGGTATTGTGTCCATCAACGACTTCTGTAATCGAATTGAGTCATCCGTTCAGAATTGCGATATTGTGAGAATGTATAAGTAGTTAGTTTTAGCACCTTTGCAGGCTTGCATCCGATTTGGACCGGCACAGCTGGGAAAATACCTCGCATGTGTAGAGTGTATTTCCGCGGCAATCTAAAATGTGTGTGTCAGGTTTAATACGTGACTGGCGTGTACTCTTTAAGAACTTAGAAGAATTCTTAAGTAGTAGATGCGCAAGAGCATAGCGCGAATGTTATGTACAACTGCTTACTGTTCCGCACACATATAATAGATATACACCTCATATTTTTTACATAATATACATATTACTCAATTATTTTTTTTATCGACCTTACGGACAAAATTCTCTTGTACATATACTGTAATAATTCGTTGCAATATTGTTTACATTGTCTATTTAAATAGCAGCTGATGAAAACTGTACTTTACACTCCACAATACTCACCACGCCTATTCCTATTTAATCATTTAGAAAACCAAACATTTTACTCAAATCCATAACGTCATAGGACTATAATACTAACAAAAAATATTAGATTTCCCTAGAAAACATACAAGAATATTGAACCCAACATTACGGGACAATTCGATATCTAACTACTGCGCCGCCGCTAGTGTATAAATAGTATTTATTAATTGGACAGATTATTACGTCGGATGGCGTGCAAGTTCAAAGAACCTGCCAACACATTCACAAATAAAGTCATATGTCTGTCAGAGCGTCCGTTATTTATATGCTCGTTTCCATGCTATTTGGATTTAAAAAGAAAATCAATACTCGGTTTTATTGGCGTCTTGTGTCTGGGGTGGGTAGATGGAGATTTTAGAAATGTCAAATTTAAAAAAAAACTAGTTTCCCACCCGATCGATGAGCTATATTGAATTTAAAAAAACCCTTGATCATCAAAAATCTAATACTGTCTATATAAATATTTCGCAATCAGTGATCAAAATTTATTTAACATAGGAATCCGAATCAATATTAGTGGTAGCACGTTTAAAGACAAAAATATGAAGACGTAAATTTTAAGTTTTAGGACGTCTGAAAATCAAAAGATAAGAGTTAGGATAGGCATCAGTCTCTTGACAGTACCTCTCTACTATCAATACATGAAAAATAGCACCAGCTAATTTTCTAATGACAATATTCCAACATTTACAATATGTACAGTCGAAGTATTATAAAATATGTTAGATAATAAAGAAAAACATAATAACAGATAATTAAATTCATAATTAGTCCATTCATAGTTTTTTTTACAATGACTTGGATGCCAACAGTACTGATCTCGCCAACACATGGAATTGCTATGGATGAAACGCAAACGTATTGGAAGCAGATCGCTACAATGCTGGTACAAATGCTGCGTTATAAAGTAAAGATCCAGGCGTGGTCCCATCCATAGTCTATAAAATCTTTTCTTGAACAAAGGAAAAGCGAATTAGCATCAAACTTTGCCGGGTAAACAGTACGGGCTTCCTTCCCTTCGACTCACTAGACTCGCACTAGACGGCCATTAGTAGAAGCAATGACAAAAAAAGTAGACGTAAAGAACCTCAATTTCTACGTTTCCGCTTCAAACTCAAAGATATGTCAATAAAAACATCTTTATATTATTTATTCACCATGAGATATGTTTTTGTAGAGTTTTAAGCAAGACAATACAATATCGCAGCATTAAAAGAATAATCATGGCCACTATGGGCAACTAAGTTGACAGATTTCACTATCTTTTTCACTTTCACACGATCTAAATATGTAGAGTTACGAATAATGATGTATGTAGAGTTTTACGTTTCTGTTTCTCTGCGTACGCCGGGTGGTGTTTACGTACTCTACCTAAATTGCCGGGTACCCACGTAACAATGAGTCTCGATGACAAATTCTCATCTCAGTGTCAGCGGCCTAATTCCCAATGAGCGTCTAGTTTCTCATCGTTACTTTCAGCCGTGACCGGGTTTAAAATTAATTTTATATTTTTTATAATCACGAATACAGGATTAATATTGCATTATGACTAAAAATATAAAAAAGATCATATTATCAGCTTCCCATGTGTTATATAAAATGTTTAAATGAACCAATAAATGTAGAATAGAATAGAAACAAATTTATTCAATGCTCTATCGTGCAAAAACAGAAATATAGCACGAAACATAGATAGAAAAAATACAATTTACGGACTTCGCATTTTGTTATGTATTATTTACATCAATGTTATTTGTATTTGTTGTAAACCAAGTTCTCTTTACTAGAAGCTCATTGAAATACCGTTATTATAATGTATTAATTTTGGCAAATAATATATCCTATGTCCTTACTACTCTAAGAATGTGTATAAAGTTTCATCGTGAAGATTTGGTGAGAAAGC
>LUGF01009026.1:235598-246068 GCA_001625245.1 Calycopis cecrops
CCCGCCTACACCGAAATAGTCTCGATACTCGGGCACGCGCCGATTTATCTCGCACGATGATTAATTTGCGAGTGGTCGATTGTAATTAGCGGCGGGTTAGCGCCTGCTCGGGGTGCGTGCCGGCTGCCGGGTGCCGGGTGACGGGCGGTCGGTGACGGGCGGCCGGTGACGGGTGCCGGGTGACAGGTGCCGTCTGGATGCACTTCGGCACACGTAATCTAATCCGTCCCTAAACATTTGAATGAAAAAACTATATAGACCTTAACCTTAACTTCATTTATCTTTATTGTAATTATTATAATTGATTAATAATAAAAAAATATATTAATTAAATCAAAAAATACTATCTGATGCAACTATTCTTAATTTAAAAAAATCTAATAATTGAAACATTAAACTTTTTATTAACATATTTTAGATAATTTATTAAGAATTATAGTTTATTTTGTTGACTTATCCTTTATTTGTCCTACAAAATTAATGAATCATAACTTTTCAAAGGTGACTCGAAGATTTATGGGAGATCAAAATTGATTGGTAATGATGAAGCTTCTCGGAAACTCTATTACTCTATATTGTGACCACAGAAACGCCCACACAATATAATTATATCACTCTATTCATTATAGGAGCTGATGCATTTTCTAAAGAAGGAGATCAATGGGGATATACGTACCTATTACTACAGCTCGGTTAGGTCCGAGAAACGTGGGAAAGGAACAGAATTAAACAAAATTTACTAATTAATGACAATCATAATGATGATTCCTAAATAGGCACGTTATAGATGATTTTTTTTATTGTATAGGGGGTAAACGAGCAATTGGAGCCATTTTCATGACTACCGACGCTCATAGACATCCGCATCCGCTAACAGATGCTCTGCCCTCCTTTCTCCTCCCACCTCCATGGGCCACCTTTTACTTACACACCACACGAACCGCGATGACACAGCTGTCACTTTACGCAGGTCTCGTGTAAGCGAGAGGTACCTCCCCGGTCGTGCCGGCCCAATTCGGCTGGATGCAAACATGCAGTGTATGCAGTGTGGCACTACCTCTTTTTTAATTAGACAAGCACATCCGTAAAGGTATTTCTCACTTACATAATACCGTCGCAAAGTGACAACTATGCTATCGCGTTTCTTGTAATGTGTATGTTTCCGGTGGCCTATTCAAGCGGAGAACAAATTCATTACCTGAATACCCTGACCCATACTATAAAAAAGAATTTAAAAAGAAAAAAGTGTGTACTTTAGACCATACAAATGAAGTAAAACTTAATTATTGATTTTCATTGCCGTAGTTACAATTACATAAAATGTCATTTGATATTTATTTACATACAAAAAAGTTTCACTTGGATTGAAATTAAATGACATCTTCCATTAGCCTCGCCCTATATGTGACTTATGTAGCGCTCTCGCCAGCTTATTTTTTAATATAAAAATAATCTAATTAGTATTGTATATTTATTATTTTTTATTACTGCTGACGCAAAAACACATAACATGGGTAAGCAACATAGAAAAATAAATTTACTTTTAATTTAAGACCATAATTAAAATAAAACAATTTTAAAGGAAATATTGGCGTAAAGTTAATAATTCATTTTAGCATTCATTAATATTAAGTATTAGGGAGAGGTAGAACGTAGAGCAGTTATTGTATCGCATAGTTTTGTCTCTGCAGTATATTTTTTCGCTGATTTCTTGTTCGGGTATTGAGTTTTTTATTTATTTTCATATTTAGACAATATCTGAATTTTCAATGTTATTGACAAAGTGTAACACAATCCTATCTAATGTTATAAATGTAAAAGTGAGTATATATAACAAATAATAACAAATAGTATAATATTTTTATTATACAAATAATAATACTTTTTTGTTGAATACTTGTTGCATAATGTAGTGTACTGCACTGTATATATAATGTAGTATATTATATATACAGTACAATTAAATTGTAGAGCATTGTAGAAAAATCGACTGCATACCGATCAAGGTCTTGCCAATCCGTATAAAAGAATGGCAACTATTATTCGCGTAACAGAATCTCAAAAATACAAACAAAAATAAATCCCCAGCTGTTTCAGAATTCTAGACATCCATCTTCATGGATGAACAACAAGCTACAGCTGTTAATAACGATAAATTGAGTTGACGTATAAAACAATGTTTTAGTGAATTAGCTTCAAAAAAATTGAAGCTATCTGTTTTTGTTTTGCACATATTTGTGGTTATCGATATTAATTAAAACATAATCGAATAAAAGAGATAAAAAATATTCTTTCATTCAACAAAAATAAATTCCAAAAATTTTACCAAAGCCGTGTATCCCATGGCCCATGGAGGTGGGAGGAGAAATGAGGGCAGCGCATCTGTATAGCCTCTATGTGGATGTTTGTGGGCGTCGGTAGTCATGAAAACGGCTCCAGCTGCTCGTTTGCCCTCCTATATCATAAAAAAAATCAAAATCAAAATGTTTTTATTCAAAATAGAATTATACAAATTATATTTTGAACGTCAAAAATTATAGCTACCATATACCGTCATACCATATACATACGGTATATGTATATATGTATTACATCGTCACCCATATATTATTTTGGTTTATGAAAAGGCATTCTTTTTTGGTTTTTAACCAACTTTAAACAATATGAAAATGAAATAATGGCTTAAAAATATTGGTAAATTAATACATCATAATTACCCTAGGCATTGTCTAGTGACTTACTGCAATGGGGTATAGATTTTATGGCGATTTTGAATCAGGATATTCTGGTGTACAACTTTGACTCGAGAATGGTTTCAACAATTTCAACTTAAATTAAGTAGTAACTAAACTAAAGATCTGACAAAATATCTAACCAACTTTACGCCTAGTCGGCAAGTCACGGCTTGTGAACAGTGTCGGATTAAGTTCTGGCGAAGCCCATGCTAAGAATCTTTGAAGTTAAAAAGAGGTCATTTATATGGATTCGAAAATGGTCTTAAGGTCATTAAGCATTAGGGGCCCGAGGTTGCAGCCCCCCTTATACCCCGTTTGGATCCGGCACTGTCTGTAAAAGAAAAGTTAATCACCTACGTACCAGCCCGTTTCGGCAACACAGTGGCTCCACCTTTTAGTATTTTCGTCGAGCACGTTGCATACTTATGCCCGTGTCTTGTTTATTTGTGAGAAACTGTGTTAATGTTACTATCATAGATATGACTAATGTAGAGTTCTGAGAGAAGTCGGCAACTCAGATTTCCCGGAATAGGTGCGTTCGTCTAAAGTGGGTAGTGTGTAGAGCGATATTACCTATGCTGGTTAATGTTTTGTAAGGTTTCTGCATTGCCGACGAATCATGGCACGACATGGTATTGGCGTGAAGTAATTACACATGCCGTTGTGTTGCAAGCAGTTTGTGATCTGTGTGTCTGTCTGTGTGAATCTGGACACCCATGAAGGTGGGAGGAGGAAGGAGGGCAACGCATCTGTACGACCTTTACGCGCTACACTACAACACACACACAACTCTATGCGGATGGCTATGGGTATCGGTGGTCATGAAAATTGCTCCGACTGCTCGTTTGCCCCCCTTATACTATATAGCTGGTGGCGACTTCGTTCGCATAGCAATGTTATAATTAAAGTAGTTTGGTATTGTTTGCTTGCAGTGTGCTGAAATTCCGATTTCCCGTAGGAATAAGCGATTTTACCGCAGTAAACAGTGTTTTTGATGTTGACCAGGCTTAGTACACCACAAAGAGTTTCATTCGAATTCGTCCAGAAACATCGGAGATTAGCCCGGACAAACAGACAAACGGACAACCAGACAAACAAAAAAATTAAAAAAACATTGAAGTGTTCTAATACTATTTTAACGCCACCCCCAATAGTTTTTCGTAAATATATTCAATGTACAGACACAAGAATTTTACTGTTTTATTACATTATGTATACATAACAAGAACCCATATACAATATTATATATGTAATGGTAGAGTTTAGTAATATCCCGCAAAATACACGTAGAAGTAATTTTATGGTCTTTTACTTGCCGCTTTAGTAACTTGCCATTATAAGAAAATTATGATACATTAAATAACACGAAGTTTTTATTGGATAAAGCATGAAGTCACGTGCTTAAAAATAATGACAATAAAATTATTAATTGATAAAAACAATGAAGATAAAATTAATACTATGCTAAGTGCATACATTATCGCCGCTGCCCGCTTCAATAGAGATATGATTTGAGACAACAGAAAGAGTGAAAGAGACAGTAATAACCGCCATTTGTAAAAAGTGTCGCTTACGTCACAGCGAGCGTAGACGAAACAAAGGGTAAATCGTCGTAGCCACTCTACGTACGTAGCGCGTAGAGCGTAGCCTCTGTACTAAGTTATTAAAAAACTATTTTGTGCTTTACACTTTATATACCATATTTACATATTTCTATATTTATAGACTTCTATATAGTTCAGTATTGAATCTAAATCTCTTAGGCCATCTATACACAAATAGATTATACAATAATATCATACAAAGATTTATATTTGATTAGCATTCTCCTGGTATCAAAATTCATTTCTTTAAATATCCTCCTTTCTTTATAGTCCTCACAATTAGTTTACACATCACATTTTTTTTGCTAGACATCCACGTGTCAAATTTTAGAATATTATCATACACGATTACAGCTATGATACGTTGTATACAGTAAATTCGTGATTTCGCCCAAACTAGGAGAACTTACGTTAAAAGTTGATGCAGATTCTCACCACTATTGTAAAAATAAATGATGCAAACGAACGAACAAAATCCGTTAATGACTACCGACTCACATAGACCGCTACATAAGTGTTATCCAGAAGTGTTGCTCTTAACCCCCCTTCACCAGGAACTCATAACCTCCACGAATCACGACAGCATAGCTGTCGATTAAGGTGCGTAAAATAAAAATCCTGTAAATACGTATATCCATTTAAAATATCTAACCTGTTCTATCTATAATCTGAAAGCCGAATTATTTATTTACAATTAATTTTAAAATTAAGTATAATTTTTACGTAGACCTTCTATTTTATTTTTTTTATAATGTGTCATAAAATGTTGCAACTGCTGAATTGATTCTTTTTACAGATCTGGGCACCTTCAGTTGAATGGCACTAACTAATATTTAAATTTCTCGTGTCACAGTTTTCGTTGCCATACTCCTCCGAAACGGCTTGACCGATTCTCATGAAATTTTGTGAGCATATTGAGTAGGTCTGAAAATCGGCCAACATCTGTTTTTCATCCCGATATTCCCACGGGATCGAAAGTTACGCGGGTGAAACCGCGGGGCGCAGCTAGTATGTTATAAAGATACGAGTTGCCAAAAAGAACCCATAGTGTCGGGTTCGAACTGGGAACTTTAACGTCAAATAATTTTTGATACATAGTACCTATTTGATAAATTTCTGATCAGATTTACCTGTGGAATGTGAAATTTTTAGCGGTCTACTGAATTATTCACCTAATCTACATTTAAATACTTACTATCTCTCTCGTCAACAATAAGACTTAACCGCTTGTAAAATGTATTCAAATTCACTTCGGATCATACACCATTCACAACTTTTACTATTCACAAATATTTTACTTCATGGAACTTAAGTAATTTGTTACCTACACTTCCTTTTCCCATGGATTTGCGGCTTAAGACAGTGTTGGTTTTATTGTAGATGGTTCTGTATACGTTTTTATTATATATATAATCTAATATATCTGATATTAGACTTATTAAATATTTAGCAAGCCAAGGGACAGTTCACCCTTGACCATCGTTGCTGTAAAGCTTCTCAAATGTCGTGCAAGTTAAATAATGAAATAAACCGCCATAAAATCTGTAAAAGTTATTTTATTATAAGAAACATGTACATTTATTTTCTAACTAGCTTCCGCCCGCGACTCCGTCCGCACGGATGTCGGTCTTCGCGTGGATGGATTTATTTTTTTTCTACGTGTTTTTCCAGGATAAAAAGTATCCCATTTTATGCCCTGGAAAATAAGGTATAATTATACCAAGTTTCATCGAAATCGAACCGTTAGTTTTCACGTGATGCCTGAACATACAGACAGACAGACAATTTTTTTTTAATGGCATATTTGGGTTTGGTATCGATGCAGTAACAACCCTTGCTATTTATTTTTTCAATATTTTCAATGTACAGAATTGACCCTTCTATAGATTTATTATATGTATAGATTATTTTTTTAATACTTATTCCAAATGAGTTTCAAATGTGTTCCAAATGAGTTCTTAAAGGTTCTTACGGTCATACTCGTAACATATGTTTTAAATACAATACAATAATACGGGACTCTAATCAACCGTCGACCTAACGGTCAACGCCAATTTGCCTCACATCCGGAAGGGATGTAAAAAAAGGGAAACAAAGACGGGAACCGAAGCTCCCTTACGCTATCCAGGTAGCCTTCATTCTATTTCATTCATGCTTTACTATGAATGACCGGTGCTAAAAAAATTTACAAACAAATTAAAGCAAACGATAATTGTCTTTCACCTATGGGACCAAGGGCGATTATCCCGTGGCGATATTTAAAAAGTGCAGGTAGACTACATAGCACGCACGTGTTTACGTCGGCCTTTGTCACACCGTCTCGTAATAACATGCCGGCCTTTGTCACACCGCATCGTAACACGATTGGCGTTCGCTTGAATGAACTTGGCGTTTTTGGCAGATGTTTCGTTAATTTCTCAGTAATGGATTATGATAACTTTATTGGTTGGCAAACAGGTTATTTTTTTTAATTTGCCTGGTAAAGATTTGCCACAAGTTGCAAAAGACGTAGCTTCTGATATTGCTGTCTTGCCCTATGTTGAAAATTTCCTCTGAGGACTAATTAATTATAAAATTATCCTTGTCTGTAGGTAAAATAATCTACTAGCAGTTGTTCTTTAATGGTTATTTTTGCACTGATATCTTAAATAAATTTTCCCAATATCAGAATTTTTTATGTTATTTTTTTAATTATTCACGTATTTTTCTTTAATTGAACGATGATTAGAATAATATTCTCTACATTATTTATCTTTCGCACAAAAAGTTCGAAAGCATATCTAGTTGCAGGCAAAAATAATATTTGATGAAAACAATTTTACTAAGTATTTGTTGTGTATAATGTTCTAGTCAAGCTTTTGACAAAATAATGTATTCAATTGTCACATCATCCGATGAGGCGTGAGAAACGGTTTTTTTGTTTCTGTCGCTGCGATTGGTATTATTTTTGAATTTTAACTATTTATTGACATAATATTGTGAATGTTATATTTAAATAATAATATCCTAGCCGAAGGCGGCTTTGGTTGCTTCTTCTATAGAGGCTAGCCATTTGCACAACTTAATAATAATAGTGTTTGCGCAAACACGTGCACTCTCTTTTCTCTTATTCTTCTTTTAAAGTGTCGACAGCAGTTCGACACTACGACGAAGAACCACTGCTGCCTGGGAGTGTATTATAAACAGGATAACTATCTTAATAATAATAAATAATAATAATAATAATAAAGCCATTTATTCCGAATGTACAACAATATGATTGACAAAAATATTTTACAGTTAAGACACTTATTATAATATGTCGCGCAATTCGGTGTGCCTCTTGGCATAGGCTTCCTCCAGATCTCTCCACTGTTGTCTATCCTCTGCGACTCTTGTGTCCAGAGCGGTCCCAAGGTTAGGCGAATATCACTTTCTCATCTAGCTTTTGGACGTTCCTGTCTTCTTGTGTCTTCTCTTGGGTGCCATAAGGTACCTTGTTTACTCCACTTGTTTAATTTACAACGTAACATGTGTCCAGTCCAACTCGATTTTAGATGCTCAATGCGAGTTATGATATCTTTAACTTTAGTCTTGCTTCTTATTTCTGAGTTCCTTATTTTATCATTTAGTCTGACTCCTAGCATGCTTCTCTCCATTGCCCTTTCGGTATTAATTGATCTATTTCTGTGTTTTTCTGTTAGTATCCACGTTTCGCAGCCGTAAGTCATGCATGGGAGAATACAGATATTGAAAGCCTTTCTTTTTATGTGCATGCTTATGTCTTCGTTTTTGGTTATTTCTTTCAAGGACCAGAATTTTTTCCATCCGCAGGCTATTCTTTTATTAATTTCTTTGGACATACTCTCTTCTGATAATAATAAATAATAAATGTAAATAAAAATATATTTGAGAATAACGCTAGACCAGTAGAGAACCCTTACCTTAGTTAAATAAGTATAAGAATATGTAAATTTCAGATATATTTATACACACTATCATTCAAATTATTGTTACCCACAAATCTGTAGTGATAGTTTCTTCTCACCAAGGCTTACTTCTGAGAGATTTTAATGGAGTAGGGTTCCTTGTTAGGGAGTTCAGAAATCCTATAATAGTCTACAAACTAGATGAAAATACATAACTGTGTGTATCTGTGTCAACAAAACGTTCTTTTTGTTTGTTTGTTACTTACATGGACATGTCTTTTTTGTCCACAAAAAAAAATATCCATGATATGTATATACCTAATTATTGGGACCAGGTATCGACGCTGGTAAACTTTCCATCAGGTAAGCCGGCTTATTTGCGCTGCTCGATGATAAAGACATAGAGCTCCGTGTACGTGGAGGTGGCATTTACGCGGTGATGTCTTCATTTTATCTGCGCGTCATTATGTGATGCGAAATGACGGAGTCAATTATGTAAAGTACGCAGGACATCGCGTGAAGTATGCTCTACTTCGTTTGTATTACTCTATTGTAAACAAAATTATATTACAGTGATGTTGTACTTGACATATAATAGAAACCAATAGGCTAGTCATTAATAAATATGTTTTCTGCATAGTTTCAGGTAGATAATAATAGCTATCGTAAAGGAATCTTTTCGTAGAAAGTTTTATAAAAAGATACTGTGTTAATTAAATAAAAATGTAATATAATGTATAATTCGATATTTAATGTACGTAATAAATAATACTAACTTTACCTTTACGCCCGCAGCGACGCTCTAAAAACTAAACTACTAAACTAAAACTAGTTTCTCCAACTAATTGTATCAAAATTGAGGCGTGAAAATTTACTAACAAAGAGTTGAGAACTCTCGTAAGTAATTACCAATTTGCCTATGCATATTCATTGTCACAACATATTGATCCGTATACATGTCAATGATTATTTTGACAAATTTTATTGCATATTTAGATATATCGATTATTTCGCTATTTTACTGTATGGTGTTGGATATTACATTTTTTCTGTGATAATGGTTTTTTTATAAAATTTTATATTTATTTACTTTTATATTAACAATGTTTCAAAACAAGTAATTAAATTGAAACCACACTACACACACTACAATGCTCCATCTGCTCGTTTACTATACTATAAAAACCAAAGAATAACAGGTAGTTAAAAATTTAATTAATTGAAATAACCAAAGTGGAGCATCTCTCGCACCGTGCCCCTGACCACCCCTGTCGGCACATTTCTCGTTAACCGTGTAATTGTCAAAATTGTCATAATTCCACCGGCGGCGCGGCGGATCCGAATCGATATTTATTGGCCTTCTCGATAATCGATCCTTATCGATGACTTGCCGAGTTGCGGTTAAGTGTCCGACCAACTTTACTGCATTGCGACCGAACTGGACTGGCGCTATCGGGTTGCGGCCATGATAATAATATTTAAATTAGCTATTACAATCTTTCTTACCGGAATGCATCTCTCCTATACATGGGAGAGAGAAAGGGTCGGTCGCCTTTTCGAATCCATACCTAGTCTCGTCTTCCAACGAGCACTCATAACTATACAATGCTTTATGAGGCTTCCAAAGACGCTGGTGAGGTTGAAAACCGGTGTTAGGTACCATGAATTGCAGTAATTGCATGGCATTGAACCTCAACCATTTTGGCGCAGCCTAAAGGCGCACTATGCTTATTTTATTGTTTAGTCTCCAAGTAATTGTGTGTGTATTTTGGGTTGTGCTCAAATAAATGTTTTCTTTTATTCTTTCTTTCTTCTCTTAGTTTCAACAGCATAAATTGAGGTCCGAAAACAAACGACCGGGAAGTTATTTTTAAATATAAAAGGACAATGAGCAATCGTATTGCTCTCCTGCCACCGGAAACTCAAGCGCCGCACGAAACTCGATAGTCAGTTTTTAGAGGTAGTGCCACACTGCATGCAGCTGAATTGGGCTAGCACGACCGGGGAGGTACCTCTCGCTTACATGAGACCGGCGTAAAGTGACAGCTGTGCTGTAGTGTGTAAGTAGCCTGTGTTCGATGGAGGTGGGAGAAGAAAGAGCGAGCGAAAAAGCGAGCGCATTCGTATAGTCTATGGGCGTCGGAAGTCATGAAAATGGCGCCGACTGCTCGTTTGCCCTCCTATACCACAAAAAAGTCACCCTGCGGCAGTATCGTGTGAGCG
>LUGF01009026.1:246521-257907 GCA_001625245.1 Calycopis cecrops
ATATACAGCCAATTTAGCTGCATACACCTAAATACAGCCAATTTAGCTGCATACACCTATATACAGCCAATTTAGCTGCATACACCTATATACAGCCAATTTAGCTGCATACAGCTATATACAGCCAATTTAGCTGCATACACCTATATACAGCCAATTTAGCTGCATACAGCTATATACAGCCAATTTAGCTGCATACAGCTATATACAGCCAGTTTAGCTGCATACAGCTATATACTTTTATTGAATGACACAGTAGTAGGTACTGGTTAAAGCAAAAATATCGTCCTAGCTGATTTTAGCTACCCATCTGTGAGTCATCTGCACAAGTCATATAGTGCATAAGTATCTCACTCAATCCGACACAAACGAAGAGAAATCAGGCGCAGGACTGACGGCTGAACGCACTATCAGAGGCACGGGGATGTAATCCCACCAACTTTCTGACAAAGGACTGTAACACTTTTTAGGCCGACCAGAGATTCGAGTCCGGGACTTCCCGACTGTGGTGGAACGTGCTTACCACTAGGTATATAATAAGACTATCTTCTGTCCTGGCAACCACACACCAGGACCGACGGTTCACGAACCGTACCGAAGTATTTTTGGTCTTAAATTCTAAATTCGGATTCCAAGAAACTACGGAAAAATCGCTTCCACCGTAGTCAAAACTTTTCTAAAAACACAACCACTTCGGTCGATCGATCGTGTTTTAAACTTGTGCACTATATCCGCTCCTGTATTTTTCTATGGAGATTTTCCATGGTAATACAAATTTACCCAAAACCACCATCGATGATAAGGAATATGAAGTTGTGAAGCGACAGCGCGCGTTATTTAGTCCATACGAGTAGATCCGCCCACGTGGCGCCCGCGGCTTGGTTCATCTCCTTCACACCTTCCAATAAATATAACTCGGTCGGCCGGCGCCCCTACTAGCCGTTCTCGAGTCGAAACTGTACATTCCTTTCGAGTTGTTTGTGACATTCGATTATTAAAATATTGATTTGCTTAGAGAATGCTTGTCTGCAAACAAGCCAATATTTCAGTAGAAACTAAAACTCAAAACATTATTTTGATATCTACGTTTAACAACTTTTACAATTTTTTCATTTGCATTTCAAAATAGTTTTTTTCTCTCATCTGGGAGCTCCCATGTTAATTTAATTGCGAAATAAACAAGAAACATCATGCTTACTACACCTACCTACTAAGTTGGTAGAAAAGTTTGTTCGGGCTTGGTATTTTTATACCTTAAGGAGGCATTTATGATTAAGTTGGTAGAAAAGTTTGTTCGGGCTTGGTATTTTTATAACTTGAGGAGGCATTTACGATTAAGTTGGTGGAAAAGTTTGTTCGGGCTTGGTATTTTTACACCTTGAGGAGGCATTTATGATTAAGTTGGTAGAAAAGTGTGTTCGGGCTTGGTATTTTTATACCTTGAGGAGGCATTTATGATTAAGTTGGTAGAAAAGTTTGTTCGGGCTTGGTATTTTTATACCTTGAGGAGGCATTTATAATTAAGTTGGTAGAAAAGTTTGTTCGGGCTTGGTATTTTTTATACCATATGGAGGCAAACGAGCAGATGGAGCTTTTTGATTACTGATTATTTTTGTGTTTCTTATAATACACATTACTAAACATTTATGAGCCACTTATAATAATGACTTTGATCATAAACCATGACGAAAGCATATTCCAGTGGTAGGGCCCAGCGAGTAGCGATAGTCGAGAGATTAGGGTTCGCGCTCCCGACCGGGCGGTCCACTGTTCACTGATCACTGTTGTATCGATAAGCAATAGCTAGTACAGTTTCACGTGCTTGCTGCATTGTTCCAGACGATGACGAGGAGTCTTTTTTTTTCTTTTTTTTAACTTTTTTAGAGCGCAAGAAAACAAACCAGGAATCACATCCTTTTGGAGTCTACCATCTGCCATTATTATTCGTATGTGTAGATGCGTTACTCTCCTTCTCCCCATGCACAGTGAAACAAAATGACGGCACGGTATGCGAGTCCGACTCACACTTGACCCGTTTTTTTGCTTGGACAGCAATACAACAATGACATTGTTTTATATCACTACATAGTATAAAACAAGTCGATTTCCGCCGTCTGTGTGTCTGTATGCTTATATCTTTAAAATTACGCCAACGATTTTGATGGGTTTTCTTACTAGATAGTGATTCAAGGGGCAGGTCTATGTGTATAATAACTCCATTTTCGAAGTCCGAAATCCACGCGGGCGAAGCTGCGGGCGGAAGCTAGTCATGCGCAAACTGAGCTAGCTACCTTTAGCCAAATACATACTTAGCTGAGTTTGCTAATGAAATTATATTTGTGATGTCTTGTGTCACAAGTACCTACTTGACTTGACAAAAAATAGAATATGATGTCGTCATAGCCGATCATCATCTCTATAGATACTAGGAATCTGCGCAGGACATTATAGTGCAAAAGTGTGTGCGCGCTCAAGTGCACTCTCTATTCTCTCATTCTCATACTCCGATGGGGCGGCACTCCGACACGACCAGAGATATTTTTTTTATAGTACCTACAGGGGGTAAACGAGAAGTCGGGTCACCGGACCGGATAAAATTAGATGCTCTGCGAGGTACTTTGTTATTGTATTAGAAATTGTATAGATATTCTAATACTTTGTTATTGTATTAGAATTGTGTATATATTAGAATAGACTGTTATTAGAAATTGAAAAATCTATTTGGTCCCACCCGGGATTCGAACCCGGGACCACGTCTGTGGTTGAACACGCTTACCACTTGACAAACGATGCATTCAAATATACTAGGTAATTTAATTTCGAAACTAGTGTTCTATTGCGCTAGATGATTTGGCGTGAGTTAGTCTAGATTCATAACCAATAAAACGAACCGGTTTTTATCGCCATACATTATAACCTATATCGTATTTTAATCTAAGTACTAATACAACTTATAAGTAAATAGGTAGGGTACATTTATCCGCGATGGACACCGAAACTACTGAACCGATTTTGGACCTTTTATAATCATGTGTTTTTCTATAAAAAAACATTGTTTTATGTAAGTTATGTACATTTTCACCTTAGATTTCTGCGCAGTGGAGTGCACTGCAATACAATAAATCGTTTAAGGTAAATATTTGGAGCTCGCCGGCTGCGTACGAATATGATCATCAACGCCTCACAGTAAACAGTCTCAGTATAACGATATATAGTGACAGGCTAAACTGACATGTTACTTGATAGATATCTAATCTGTGCTGCCTAACAATATAAATGAGAAAGTTTGGACGTATGGATTTATTTTGTATAGTTTATGAAAAGCAAAGGGCAATGGAGTGTTGTAGTCTTCTAGGTTTCAAGTTATTGGACAGAATTCGAAACGCCGAACTGCGCTCCCGCACAAGAATCGCTAACGTGGGTCTCAAAGCCACGGAGCTCAAATGTAGCTGAACTGGTCATGTCAGCTTCATGTCATCAGTTTGTTTGTTACTCCTTCACGCAAAAACTGCTGAACCGATTTTTATGAAATGTGGCACACACATAGATTAACACGTAGGATAGTTTTTATTCCGAGAAAATGTTCCTGTGGGATGTCATGGGATGATTTTCTATTTTCCACGGAATCGAAAATTATGCGGGTGAAGCCGCGGGGCGCAGCAAATGTTATATAATATACGTCACGGTTCGTCGGCTTGTAATTTTTAGATGCTCCATTGGAGGAATGGGGGATGGTAGGCAACTTTGGTTCTGTGGATATTTATAGACGCCGGTCAAAAAAGGCGATCTCGCTAGCCCTACCATGCTTTAAATAATCATGTCGCAAGGAACCCAAAAAACCTTATCAACAGCGGGTCCCTAATCTGGGTCCTTGGCAAAAAGGTCTCGAGTCCACTCCCATTGTTAATTAAAATATTTTCTTTGTTGCATTCAAATAAATTAACAACAATTTATCGACCGGCCACCTATTCGCGTCGTTGGTGGCGAATCTCCTGACCTCATCGGGAATTCCGATCATACGATACAGGTTCCAAAGTTTAGAATACCTAAGACCTAATTATATTAGACTTATAGACATTTAGGTCATTACCTTTGTCCTTGCTCACCAGACTAAGAATGAAAAGGTGTGACGGGGAAATAATCTTTTACTTTCTTTTTTAAGATAAGTAGGGGGGAGCAAAAGTGCACTATCCCTTTAACAATTTAACACAAAACAGGCAACAGGACAATTATAGTTAAACTAAATGCTTTGTCTTTATCACCCAACTATTTCTCGTTTTGACCCAAACGTCCCATCCATCATACTGTATACACAGCACCAAACGAGTAGACATAGACAGCTTTTTACGTCAGTATTAGTACAGTACCAGTAGTACAGTATCCTTCGTACCTAACTGATTTGGCTGCAAAACGGCAACTCTACCTTTAACATTAATTTTTTGTTGAAATATTTCTTTACATTTAATTATTGGAATAATGTTTATTGGCAAAATGTGTTGTGCACGTTAAAAAAAAAAATAATTGAATTTGTGAAAGAGTTTCTAAAGCAATAATATATTATTGGAATCAAGATTTTCTTATCAAACGCCACGGTTACTGAGTCGGGTGTAAATCTTATCTGGACCAATTAGTCTGGCCGACGGGGGCTCCGGACCGTGGCGAAGCCCTGTCTAGGACCCAGTTATATGTTTATTTAGTCAGCTTAAGATGGAGAACAGATATAGAAGTATAATTACTAAGTAATTATTTAAGTTTAATTTTAATAACTTTTATTATTCCTAATAAACTATATAATTTAATAATCTTCGGCGTGAATTGCAACGCAGAAGATCGTAGCCCTTCGGGGCAAGACCAGAAAGGTAACTCTAAATAAGCGACAGATGGATTAACGTGTTTTCTTACGAATATTATTATTTGTTATCATTATTAATTCTTTTTTTTTTATTTCTTAATTATCTATCTAGGCCAATAATTGCCTAGTGATATTACTACAGTGAAAGAAAAATATTTTATTAAAGAAATAGACACTAAAACGGTTTGAGAATGTACAAGATTAAATTAAAGAATTTATATAATATCAAGTTTATCTTTCTCATATCATTCTTCATTAGATTTCCTGCTCTTCTTGTAAGTAAAAATATATTTGGACTAATTTGGCGCAAATATATTTCTGGAATAATGCAAAAATACTTTTATCTAGAAAAAAAAATTGTTTCCTTTCGATACCGTTTGAGTAGGTGAAACCGTTTATTACGAATATGGAATAAATGCGAAAGCTTGCAAAACATATTTGTTATTCTTTCAACTAAAAACTTCTTAACGAATTTTTTTAATGTGGCATGTAGGGTTTTTAAAAATTCATACCTGAGGATGTGAAATAAGGGTTGAAAGTTTCTACGGAACATTTGAAACATATTTTATTGAATTAATTAGTAGCATTTCCCTTGGGCACCGTTGGGTTTTATTTTTCTTGTTGACGCAGGCGCATACATTTAAGTAAGTACCTAGGAGCCCGGGTTGCTCCTAGACCACTAGACCTAGAGCACGCTGCGATGATCAAAAAGTCATAGCGGTTGCCGATTTCAATCATGGTGACAGGAGTAGTGGGGAATGATGGACCAAGCTCGATTTAAAAATTCACACTTGTGACCCGATTGGTCGCTTCCTTCGCAATAAAAGGTAGCGCTTATCGACCTTCAAAGAATTAACCTTTGCCAAGGCATGGGAGAAAGTGAACCCGGCGCAAGTGCACTTCCCACGGCTATCGGCGGATCTGCCCCAACCAGCCAGCGTGGAGGTTCAATTTAGATCTCATATCCACAATCGGGGATCTGTATAAGTGTTCCCGGCTGCCGCTCCGCTGCCTCTCTTGTTTTATAGCACTGTGTGACCTAAACGCGTTTAGCTTCCGTTTTCCGTGACCTAAGTTTTATTAGAATTGGATAGCTTCATGGATGTTATGTTCATAATCAGAGATTTGTATAAGTTCCAGCATCTGAATTTGTGTCGATTTATTTTATATCCCTACGTGATCTGAACACTTACTTTAGCCATGTTTTTTTAAAATAAATAATTGTACATAAATAATTTTCTTTTCAAGCAAAGTGTCTCTAGTAACTCGATACTAGAAGAATCGATTCTAATGTATCGATGTATCGATATCCTCTATCCGATAACGTGTGCATAGCCTAGCCCCATTCTAAGTACCGTAAGGTCTTGTGTTACGTATCCGTAGACTAGACAATGGAATATATTCAATATTTTTTATAAAGACATAAAAACTATTTTTTTAAGATATAGGGCAAACGAGCAGTCGGAGCCATTTTCATGACTACCGCCGCCCATAAACATGCGCATAGACACCATGAAAATGCGCTACTCTACTCTCTCCTCCCACCTTCATGAGCCACCGGCTACTTACACACCGCACGAAACGCGATAGCACAGATGTCACTTGGTCTCATGTTAGTGAGATATTGGAAACATTATATAAGTACGTCAAATACCTCACCAGGATTAGATGCCACGGCCCCTGGCGTACCTGCTACGTTACCAACTGAGCTCTAAATTGTAAACCTAAATCTAAATTGGTTATTAATTCTGTTTTGTAAAACTAAACTGCCTAAATCATGAAGTCAAAAGACGTAATTTTTAAAAATTTTCATTTGTAAATATAATTTCCAAAATTAGATTTACAGGCAAACAAAAAATATTTAATTAGTCGTAATTTTATGATGTTAGCCTTAAAACTGGGTCCTAATATTTTAGACACCCAGTCTAGACTAGACACAGGTATAACCTAGCGGTCTGCGCGAGGGCGCGGCTGTAGGAGCGTGGGAAAGCCTCATCCATCGCCTGCGCCTGCGCAGCCCTGCATAACTTACCCGTGTCGCCTCGCGGTTATTTATTGTTTTCCAAATTTCGGCCATAGCGAATATTTATTGATACTAAAGCAAATTATTTAATATAATTCTTTCACAAGCTTTTGTGACACAAATACTCTTTAATCCCTCACCATGGTCAGATGTAAATCTTAATTGTACTTATCATTGTCAAATTTCTGATTTGAGACTAGTGAAAACTAGCCCAATCAAATGCTAGTAATATTTTTGATCATTCATATCACTAGTACTATAATAGTTCTAGCCTATTTAGGCTTTTTAGGTAAACCATAGCCCGAAGGTGCTGGAGGTGTGATTCAGCTGTTGGCTATCAATAGCTAGGGCTGATTGGTAGGGAAATTGGCGTGTCATTTTTTTTTATGGTATGAGCGGGCAAACGAGCAGTCGGAACCATTTTCATGACTACCGACGCCCATAGACATCCATATAGAAACTACACAGATGCGCTGCCCTCATTTCTTCTTCTATAGGCCACCGGCTACTTACACACCGCACGAAACGCGACAACACAGCTGCCACTTCACGCCGGTCTCGTGTAAGCGAGAGGTACCTCCCCGGTCGTGCCCAATTCGGCTGCTGCAAGCTTCCAGTGTGGCACTACCTCTTACTAGGCATATTTGCAAATTGGATATTTCATCAGTAGGAGTCCTGACAACTTACTAGATTAGCCCTATAGACTGGCGCGTGAGTAGAGCGACTATTACGAACAGCTGAGGCTGAATGATGAAGTTCGGAGTCCTATCCCATAAGCGGGATGCAGACGCAATCGGCACTCGATCACATAATCCCTCAACTCACACCGCTCTTTGGAGGCCGGCGGCTCTTACACCGTGGAAGCTAATATCGCGTTCCGCGCATACCTCGCGCTGTGGCCCATGTTATGAAATCTAGCGAGTATTCATTTTGAGTTACATTATTCTGCAAATAATCATTTTAAGTCAGGTCAAAACTCTAATAGGCTGTTCTGCCATGAATTACAATATATTACACTTTCATTATTGAATTATCTATATATCATTTTATATACTTTATTTATATAAAGGAGGAGAAGGATATAGATAATTCAGTATATATCTGGGGACCAACGATTTTTTGATACACTCATTCATTGCGGAAGTTCTGTCATATTCTACAAGTGAATATTTATATCAAACGCGATAGAATCGTAATGAAGTGCAACATTCGCGTAAATATACGAAAACTAGAATTTTTTTATGTTAACATTTACTTGTATATTGTAATTTACAAACGGGGTGTGTGAGCTCCTATATAGTTTATTTTGATTCTTTTTTCTTGTGTTTACATCACTACATCGCCCACAACCTCACAAGATATCGTGATTAATTAGGTCACCCATTGTAGTATAGGTACTTGAAAAATTCTGAAACGTGATAAATTGTCCATTAGTTCGTTTCACATGGATATCTTAGCACACAAAGCACCAACTCTCGAAATGTGTATCAGTCACCAAAGAAAACATACATTTTTTCCATAAATTTAAATTTTAATCGATACAATGTTATATTAAATCGCTCCTCTTGCAACTTGGGCCAAACTAAAGATAGTCGATGAGAATTTGCATCGAATGGAGTTGGGACGAGAGCTGTGGGACAGTGCGGGCGTGTGTGCGGCCGTCTACTTGTGTGTGCGTGTATGTATATTAGCTGACCGAGCTCCTCTATTACATAGGTGCGTATAAGGCAGGCTCGCTTTGTACTCATTAACATATCTGACCCCGGTTCAATTTAGTTTATAACTATATTAAAAGCCGTGAGACCGAGCGCCGGCACTAGGTAGTTGCTGCGTTGCAGCCTGATCGGACCGGCGTTCCGAGGATCGCTCAGTAAGCATCTGATTAAAGATTTTGAATAGAACAGGATAGAATAGAATTAGAAGTTCTTTATTCCAGAAGCAAGACAATATTACACAAAACACGTATTATACAAATATGGTATATAAATATCGTTTTGGATATGCTGTCGCATTTCGTGTTCTTTGTGTGGTGTTTCGGGTCTCTTTTTTTTATATTATATTATTATAATCATATTCTAGAGAATAGAGAAAATAAAAGAAACGCATCTGTAAAACAACAGGTACCGTGATTTATATGCATTGGTACTTCCCCGGTCGTACATATTTAATTCTACTGCAAAGCTGTGACACTACCTTATGTAATGATCACAAAACCCACAAATTCATATTTGCATGCCTTATAAAAACCATAGACATGGCAAATTAAAAAAAAAATACAAAAAAGTGTTTTGTGTTTTTCTATCTATTACAAACGTGTTGTTCGACGACTGGCAGGGATTAGGATATTGTTGGCGTCATAAAGGGTGGCCAACGTCGAGAAAGACACGTTTCCGGACTTTGGCGGCGTTTTCGGGATAGTTGAAAGTCACGCAGACTCCGTGGGAACCTTGGGATGGCTTTTTTGCCATAAAAACTTTTGTATGATGGGCAAAGTACCACAAAGTCTTAAGTAGAGTCTTTGACCAGTGCCTTACCAGTGATGACATTCGGTATTTAGTAAGATAGCGGAATAGATCGGAACAATCGAGGAGGTACCTCTCGCTAACGACACCGGTGTAAAGTGACAACCGTGCTGTCGCATATCGTGCGGTGTAAGTTGCCGGAGGCACAAGGAGGAGGAGAAAGGAGTGCATGCAATGTATAACCTATATGAGGAAAATGTTTCGGACTCCTCGTTTTTCCCCTTAGACTACAAAAACGGTACAAAATTATCAATTACTGTGGCCAGTTTAAATAAGTTCGGATGACTCAGCGTGCCATGGAAAGTGCTTGGTGTTTCATTGCAAGATGTGGTCCGATATAGAGACAAGGAAAATTACGGCGGCCGGCATAGGCCAGGAAGTAAGCTGAAATAGCATTGGGTCACACTCGCAGGCGGAATGCTGAGGAAGAGTTATTAATCGAAGACTCAAGACAGTACTCCGACTTGGTTAAGGTCGCGAGGAGCCGGGTGCTTGAGGCTAGTGACGTGATCTATGGCACTCTTCGATGCCTTCTTTTAACTGGGCTCGTCCTCTAACTAATGACGATGATGATGGAATACACTTTTATACTCCATCTTATAAATGTTTTTAAGACGATTATGTCCCTAAAAAGCTGAACAAATTGTAAGGACATTCAGCATCATAATTTTTAACATCCTTTATGTAAAAGATGTGGTATGCTGCATTTCAGCTATACTGGGTCAGCTCGAACGGGTACCTCTCGCTTACAACCTCTGTAGCATCTTGTAGCATCTTGCAACTTCTTGTATCTTCTTGTAACATGTTGTAACGTCTTGTAACATCTTGTAACCTCGCGTTTCTTGTGGTGTATGATTTTCTTAGTAGGAACCTTTTAAGTGGATTGCTAAGACCGACATAACTGCATAACATTTGATAACTATACTAATATATAAAACTGAAGAGTTTGTTTGTTTGAACGCGATAATCTCTGGGACTAATGGTCCAAATTGAAAAATTCTTTCAGTGTTAGTTAGTTCATTTAGCGAGGAAGGCATATACCATAACGCTTTAGTGTACGCGGATTAAGCGGGCAAAACCGCGTGGCGCTGCTAGTATTAATATAAAGGCCCTTACTTTATTATGTAGTATGTTCATACTGTGTAAAATCTAGGCATTTCTTTCAAATACTTTGTTACAGTAAAAAAAGCAGTCGATCGAAATCGGCCGGTCAGTTTTTAATCTAAGCTGCGTCCGTACGTGGCAAGTGTATCCCTTAACCGGGACACGGGGCCCGCAAATTAATCGGGCCTCACTAACGGCTCGTTAGGTGAGGGGGTCGCTAGGGTTGCCAGGGCGAGGAATTCCTGCTCACATTTCAGGAGGTTTTTTGAACATTTCTTTTGGCAAAATTAACCTTGAGCATTAAGGTAGTTGATGGTATGCTTCACCTTGCCGTCCTTTATAACATTTCCCAAATGGGTCACCGGCTACTCACAGTCACATCAATTTTAAAGCGGTAATTCGCATGTGAGCGAGAGATACCTCCCCGATCTCACCGACCTGAATCACCTGTACAGGCACTGCTAAAGGAGTCCAATTTAGAAAGTTCTAAATTGAATTTCTTTGACATTTTAGGATATTGTCCTAAACCTTGTGATTATTTGGTTTAAGGATAGAGGCCATATCTTACACATCTCAGGTTATTTGGGACTCTCAATACTGATTCTCATTGATAAAAGTTGAACTAAAAATTATCATCCAACAATGGTAATATTTTTCCAAGCGAGCCGAATCGTGTCGTATTCGACGCAAAACCGTGAATTGTAATAATTGCTACACTACATAATATACGGTAGTAGGGTGTAAAATGCCCGTTTAAATTTCAATTCATTTAGAATATTGTCAAAGTGCAACAAAATCTCAGGATTTACCTTGAAATCAGGTCTAATAGCAGTTTTTATATTTTACACCTGGTAACCCTGGTGGAAGAGGGCGACGGAGGGCGCG
>LUGF01009026.1:276364-296386 GCA_001625245.1 Calycopis cecrops
TGGCAAACACATGATGTAGAGTTGTAGAGTATGTTTTAGAATGCGGCTATTGGCCACCAGTTGGCGCCACCTAGGCATCAAAAATCAAATTGAGCCAAATCTAGTTCTTGCGAATTTATCAAATTAATCATAGATTAACATTGTTATTAAAATTGAGGCAAAAAGCGCTAAAGAGGCCTTTGCTACTTTTGTGTTTCTATTTTAGTACTGTTAATTAAATAATTATTCTTTTTTTTCTACTTCTATTAATGTAAAAGTGTGTACAAACACTACAAAGTAGTAAAATGGGAACAAAACGTGCTTTTAGCCTTAATTTCAATGTAGATTAACCTTAAAACTAATTACAAAATGTATCGTAAAATATTATAATGATAAAATATAAATAAAATAGGTATATAAAATAAAATGTACTTTAAATTAATTAATAAAAATTTAATTTAATATTAAATATTAATTATAAATCATGATTTTAAGGAGCAGGAGCTTAATTCAGCTATCTGCTAACAAAAAGTGGTGCAACTCTTCAGAGTTGCTGATAAACATCCATAACCTACTGCAAAAATTTATAAAAGAGTACCTATGGAATTGCATGAGTCAACCTATAGCGCGATGTAATATACTAACAGCGCCATCTATTTTTTCAATACGAAAACATAATATACCACTATTGCATATAGTACAAACCATATCTATTGTGTTTGTCAAATCTGGTGATCATCAAAATATATTTATATGATCAAAACTACATTCAAATATTACAAGAATATATAGAAAAAACTTTTAATAATGAATTTTATAATGTTTAAAATCGGTCCAGTAGTTGTGGTCTTTGGAGCCTATTTGATACAAAACCACTTTACCTTTATAATATTAGATAAATTATAAAATTCTCGTATGTGTATATGTTAGTTACGTCGGGTTCTCATGAAATTTTGTGTGCACATCGGGTAGCTCTGTGAATCGGTCAACATCTATTTTTCATCTCGATATTTCCGATGGATTGAATCTTACGCGGGTGAAACCGTCGAGTGCAGCTAGTATTAGTGTAGATTATTATGAAAACAATATCACACATTACAATTTGAGGTATTCACTGTTTGTCTGTTTGAAGCATAAACTATATAAGAGAATATTTATTAAAGGTACTAGCAACTAAACATACCTTTTGTTCAACGTTTCGGCTAGGTTGCTTCAGGCGTGGTCAATAGCCGACTCTTCAAAAATTATACAAAGTACCCCAATATTTATAGTTATCTCATTGTTCCGATTGGCGAAAAGTACTTTTTCTGTCTTGCAGATTTAAGTTGGTTTATTTTGATTTGATTATTTCTAACGGCAAGCAGAGGGAAGCATCCAGCCATCTTCCCCATTGTCATTTTTCAATTTCAATTAATTTTTATGGTAAATAACTAAATAAATCGAGATAGCGTGCCTTATTGGTTTGAAATACCTAGTTTAATTGTTACCATTTTACTGTTCCTTTTTCTGACACCGCGCGCCTTCAATCTTTTCTTGAGGAGTCAACTCCAAGAGATATGAGGATTCTCCACGGAGCTGCGAGACGTCGAATACTTAAAACTGACACTACAATGAAGTGCTCATATTTAATTTACGTCTAAAAAAACTGGTAAAATTGTCTCTCATTTCTACAACATTCGTACCCATACACTATCGCTATTTAGTAAGAGGTAGTGCCGCACTAGTGTATGTTTGCACGCAGCATTGGGCCGGCACGACAGGGGAGGTACCTCTCGCTTACACGAGACCGGCGTGAAGTTACAGCTGTGTTGTTAAGTTTTGTGCGGTGTGAAAGTAAACGGTGGCCTATGGAGGTGGGAGGAGAAAGGAGGGCAGCGCATCTGTGTAGTTTCTATACGAGTGTCTATGGGCGTCGGTAGTCATGAAAATGGCCTATACCATAAAAAAAATCGCATTTATAATATTAGTAGAAGAAGGATATGATAGGATAGGAAATGTGATTTGAATTTTAAAAGGTAATGGAGTTGCATCTGACTTGACCTTTCGCTTAAATAATCCAGCCGCAACGTGACTGGCCGTCGAGTTTCTTGCGACGAGTGGCGCATGGGAGGTATAATGGTGGGAGGAAATCTGCGTAGTAAAAAACGCGGTTATCTATTTGCATCGAAACTCACCGAAGACTCCAACTGCTTGCTACTATACTATAGAAAAACAATCTCTTTACAATAACACATTTTATTAAATTCAAAATATCGTATATATGAAATATCAATGGTAATGAAAATCTACAAAACACGTTCGTGAGGCCCGCTCAGTTTGTTTAGCGGTTCTTTTTAGAACAAGGCTAGTGTTGAACCGGCGGTAGACGTAATTTTTGACGTTAAAAAAGTAATTTTGATAATCCTATTTTGAATTAAAAAAAAATTATTAATTAATTTTCAACCGAGGTTTAAGCTGTGGTAAGCGGCTGTGGCACCGCCCCCCGCGCAATACCGCCGCTCAATATTGGTTAATAAAGCAATAATCATGAAAACTTGGCTGCGACACCATAGTGTCGGTTTTTCCGCGTCCACAACTAACTGTGTCAGCTGATATACGACCCGCGGGGTAGACCTGATATAAAACCTAGATGCTTTAATTAATTCATTAAAATAATATAGTTTCCATTGCTGTATTGGGTTTTAAAATCAAATAAATAAATAAGGACAACCACGTGATTCAAACACGAATAAAACAAATGACATCTTCATGAAGCAGGTCGTTATAAAAAAGGTATTGAAATTTTAAAAATTAATACAAAAAGAAAATACGATAACATTTTTTACAGTAATGCAAAAAACTTAACCTATTTTGTATATTAATAAATCTAATGTTGTCTTTTATGTAAGTGTATAATTAATTATCATTGTAAATTCCACTGATACTATTTCTTTTTATTTAGCTTTTTGTAATAAAAAAATATCCTTTAAAACCATATAAAGAGGACACTTTAACTTAACATGTTTTAAGGATTTTTGATCACGATTACACATTAATTTAATTTACAGCAAAATAAATATTAAAACAAAATGTATGCAATAATAATACATTAATGTTAATAAATATTACTTTATTGCACACCAAACATTGAACACAAAAATTTAAATCAATCAAAAAAATAATCTTGTTTATACAAAAGTAACTAAATTTTATGACAATGATTATAACCAATAGTTTTTTTTCTAATTGTTACATTAAAAAATAAACGAAAATCATTGGCTCAGCAATAAAAAACCATCAGCTGAAGTGTGAGTAGTAGAAGTTTAAACAAGTTGCCATCGATGTCGTGTCGGGGGTTGATGGCGCTAATAAAACCATGAACAGTTTAATTTTGTTTTGGTGTTTTACATTTGTTTCGGCGTTAAGCTTTTCCATTGTGACTTATTGTATTGTTTTGCTAACAAGTTTACTTTCGTCTACGTAACTGTCATTTCTTTATTGTTTTTTTTATTGGCAGCAATCGAGCTGGTTATAAATATTTAATGGTAAAAGATTTATTATTATTCTCAAAGGACTTTTCGTTTTTTAAGTGAAAACTTCTTTACCGGTTTTAATCAGGGAAAACTGTTATGAGAGAAACGTCAGCAAACATGGTACGTCGTTGCTACGAGTTAGTGTAACTCCACTGTGTTACGTAGAGCATTTTAAGAAAGTTTAAAGTTTTCTCTTCTTTCTGTAGTCACTATGTATCTGAATGATTTGGTGTATTATTTTATAGCTTCTACCCAACAGTGCAGATTGTGTTTAATATATTAGCATGTAAATAAAATCTCCGGAGTAAGTAGTAGTAGTAAGAGTAGAAAAGTCCGGAGTAGCCGATAAGCTTAATCTAGATTTTCCGCTCTCTGCGCCTCTCCAAACATCTAGAATGGACGTCGCACTGTTTTTACAAAACCTCTTATGATGTCTTATTGTTCCCTTACTGTCAGGCCTCTTTTTTGGAGGATTAAGTCACTTATATAATGTACAAAGACCAGTTAATTAAATTTCATTAACAACTGGAGATTGATTACAACGTCTAAAGTAGAAAAACACCATATTGCATGGCCTCAGCAAGAGAATATATGTTTTTAACCACTCGGCATTTTATCTTTTAACTACTACTGTATGACTTTACTATACCTCTGTAAGTCGATTGCACATTTCGGTTCATCCGATGGTCAGCCAAAACAACAGCTTTCACCGTAGAATCATAAGTCGCTTACTGTAGCTACAGTAAAGCTGACCAATAAATCAAATATACTGACCAATTGTGACAAATCCATGACCACTTAGATCTGACACTAAGAGTAAACCTCCCTCAGATTCGCTAGAACGAAGCTCCCACAAGCCTAATTTCGTCAACAATTTTTCACGCAAAAGCCAACAAAGCACACGTTACGCCTTATTAGCTATGCCACGAAAACAATTGTGAATTATGGCAACCCCAGAGCATCTATATCATGTGGATGACAGGGAGATGCTCGCCGGGGCAAATAACGCATATTATATTAATATATCTTAAAAGATATGTGGAGATAGCGAATATATTCTCTCAGCAGGTTTTAATATCGTGTGACCGCAGAAGGCTTTGAGTTTATTCTATAAGAAACGATTTAAGGCGCGGGGTATGAAAACAACATCACGCATCATTTTAGTAAGAGGTAGTGCCACACTGCATGCTTGCATGAGTCGAATTGGGCGGGCACGACCGGGGAGGTACCTCTCGCTTACACGAGACTGGCGTAAAGTGACAGCTGTGCTGTCGCGTTTCGTGCGGTGTGTAAGTAGCCGGTGGCCCATGGAGGTGGGAGGAGAAAGGAGGGCAGTGCTTCCGTCTCCTGTGCGCCTAGTATCAAGTTCTGTTTTGTAAACTACAGTCGCATATCGGAAGTGATACAGACGGTTTTGCGTGGGGTGAGGTGTAGCGAGTAAGCAAGTAAACTCGCACAAGTAAACGGAGCACAAAGATCATACGATCCTACGTCACATGAGATGATCCTTTTGTGCTCCGCTTACTTCTGCGAGTTTACTTGCTTACTCGCTACACCTTCTTAATCTTAACGATTGCCTAATAATAGTGACTAGCAAGTAGACCCATAATCACAAGGCGCGCCGTACTTACTACTTGTAGCCCGGCCGTTTCCGTAACTCGACGCAGTTGCGCCTGTTTTGCGTGTGGGTGGGCCGTTTCGTCTTTCTCAATACGTCATTTCCAGTTCAGCTCCTTCAGGAAGGCCAATAGTTTCTTTCCATTGGCGCAGGCCTAGGAAACCTCGAAGCGCTCCAGGTTTCGAGGTTTCCTAGGTAGGACGTTCGTAGTGCTGCTACTCCCGTGCAGTCCATAATCACATGAGCTCGGACGCCTCGGTGACAGTTGTGATCACAAGTTGTGTCCTACTTTCATCTAATTAATAAGCCTCTTGAAACTAACAAAGTCATACAAATTTGGTGCGATTTAGAGCCTAGCTGTGACCTTTCAAGCCAATATGGTGGAAACGTTTGGTACCGTCACAGTAGTATCGCCCGAATTCAGCTCGAGGTGGAGACTATGAAAAACACTTTTTTACCTTCTGCTAAAAATATGGAAAATTTTACATATTTTTTCGGTATTTTCATATTTTATATTTTATTAGTATAGATATAATTGTAAAAATGCGATCTTAAATAGATTTTTATTTATGTCTCGAGTTCCAATTATTATAATGTATAAAGGAATTAGATGTTGTGTTTATAAGTACCCACTCACTTTGTGTTTTTTTTTTCTAAACACACAAAAGTAAAAACCTACAAATGGGAACTTCTTATGTCATCTTAACATCGGATATTTATATATTTTTTGCCCTCCCTTCCAATTAAGCCCTTTAAATAGTAATTTTATAGATTAAGCCTTTATCTTAAAATTACTAATGTTTAATATAAAATTACTAAGGTAGCACAAGTACAAGACATCATAATATAATTATGTATACCTACTACTAACACAGAATAATAAGGCACATCTACCCACCTATACGAAATATAGAGGTAATTCGAATATTTTAAATTGAGAACGTCATGTAGAAGTTTAAAACTCTCGAAATACCTAAAGTTCTACAGTATTCTTACGAACTTGCACGTATAAATACTGTTTGCTAGGAACATACCAATAGTTCGTGCAGTTTTGTATGACTTTTGAGCATGACTTAAGTCGTATTTAGCGACAACAATGTTACAAAGTAAGTGAAGCAAGGATTGTATCTGCATTATCTTTTGCTTGTGCTAGATGTATATTTATGCTTCTTCTGATGATTTTATGATACATCTAGCAGATAGATGTCCGTAGTCACTCGATAAAATGCTCGGACTTTGCATCTGTTGTTGTGCAAAAAAAAATTACGTAGTCAAAACATTCAGAGACCACGGTATTGACACCAATGTTCATCATTCTGATAACTAGAAAACTTAGATCAGTTGCTGCCCCATACTGTAAACATAATATTGACTGTTTTATTAAAAATATGGATGAATATAATATATAAAGTCATCACAAGTAGGTAACATTAAAACAAAGGCGGAAATGTTTAATGAAGGCTTGAAGAAAGGTATTTTTTTTTCAAATTTGTATATTGAATCAGAAGATATATTTATTTTATATATTATTTAAATATATTTCTTTAAAAACAAACGTCGTTGGCTGTATCATATTTGTCTGTCTTATTGTTCGTTGACTTTAACAATCAACACAGTCGTAGGTGTATTTATTTCTTTGTAGAAACAAAAAAAAAAAAAAGATTTTCTTTGTATTTCTCCTAATGGTCTTCCAAACTTTCCGATAATAATCACTAATAAAAAAAAGGTGATCATCAATCAAAATGGAATCATACTTACGCAATCAGATATCGCCGGGGTGACTCCATAGATTTTATCTGTCAATGGAAAAAACACCATATCTCCTGATTGACCATATAAAAAACGGTGATTTATCATTTTTATTGCGAGAAAAACATGTTTATGAGCATCTTAAGAGGGGCGAGCTCTGGGCGGGGCGGAGGCTATTCTCAAAACCGGCGGTTGACGAACGAAAGGGATTGTGTAGCGATTAGAACAAGTTAGTAAAGTGATAAGGACAAGTTAGCAAAATATTGTGTATTTTTTTGAAAAAAAAACTACTATTTATAATTTTATAAACAATTTAAACAGTGGTCATCTCTTGTAATTGTTTAAAAAACTACGAAATATAGCGTTTATTACAGTTTCAGACTTTATTACAGTATCTATCCATTGAGTGTGTAAACTTGCAGTCGAAGTATTTTAGTAACTACTGACATCCAGAAGTATCTATAAATATTGTTTTACCTATGTTTTGCTCTCCTTCCCTCTTTCCCTGGTAATGGACTACCGGACATTCACAAAAAGCATGAATTGTGACTGTCAGCTTGCAGCGGTAGTGTGCTAGAGGTCCTACCTACCACCTATTTACCGATCGTATCATGCCAAGTCGTGCCGTCAAATTCCATTAAAATACAGCATTTCACCTTCTACAGCGCTGTTGTACACAAGCCTTATATCTATGCACGAATTAAACCTTTTTCGTGAGAAGCTGCCAGTGCAAACCAGGACTATGCAGATATTGACCTCATAAATGACGTATACTAATTGAGAATCTTGGATTGTTCAAATACGGCTACGATAATTTATCGGATCCATCTGACATTTGACCACCTGTCCTATGTGTGTAACAGACTTCAGTAGTTCCACAAGTATATCCCTTATGTATACAACTCACAGTGCCTTAATTAGATATTATTTGAAGTGAATGGATTGAATAAATATTTTTGGAGTAGGTATAACAAACAAAATTTTTAAACTAAATTTATTACAAATAAGGTACATATTAATTAAAAAAATAAAAATCGCTATACAATTCAGAATTCAATTATCATCATCAGAAATCGGAAATCAAATAGGTAACAGAAAAAATATCGAACGATGTCGTAATAAAAGTTGTATATTTATCGAACGATGACGTAATAGGTGTCCGGGAGCGCAAAATAATCATTGGCTACTTATAACGTCCTCAGGGGGATTGTTTCCTAACTACAAACGAGATATCGCCGCGCCCTCCCCCGCACCCCCGGAGATTTTTGTTTATTGTATATCCGCGCTTTATATCGGTCACTTCAATATTTTACGATTTTTGACAAGTAAATTAATTTTGCCGTTTTATAGCATACCTAGGGCGAAAGCAGTTATATTGGTATATTTTTTTATTTTTTTTATGGTATGGGGGGGGGGCAATTGAGCAGTCGGAGCCATTTTCATGACTAATACCTACGCCCGTAGACATCCATATAGAAACTACACAGATGCG
Organism: Calycopis cecrops; assembly: GCA_001625245.1. Taxonomy (NCBI): domain Eukaryota; kingdom Metazoa; phylum Arthropoda; class Insecta; order Lepidoptera; family Lycaenidae; genus Calycopis; species Calycopis cecrops. The sequence continues at coordinate 284,715 of LUGF01009026.1, forward strand.
CTGCCCTCCTTTCTCCTTCCACTTCTATAGTCCAAATTATCCATATTACCAATAACAACAATAAAAACAATTTCGCATCAGTGGCAAAGAGTACTGAGTGCCACATGTCACGAACATGCTGTGTCTATGGTTTCTGGCGATCATAAGCATTCGAGATTTCTATACAGACGTGTGATTGCCTTCCTTCTCTACAATGGGCTCACAAAGAGAAAGTACCTCCCCAGTGGTACCAGTCAAATTACCAGTCTGGCCGCTTCTGGACAGTCCCTACTATATCGTCGGAACCGTGCAATGTGGTCATGAGCATGCCACCGATTTATCCGAATCGTCTGATTCGGATAAATTCCACCAGTCGATGCCGCCATCTGATGGTTCAGAGGGACGGGTGGAGGATCTCCCAACTGAGTTGCCCTTTGTCTGGCCTCTCCCCCAAGCCTGTTCGGTATGGGTAGCTCAGCATAGCCTTGGTGATCACAGAGGCACGTAAGCCCTCCACCACGACGAGGTGGCAGCATCTTCGGGGGAGGGGGGGGGATCACTGGAAGACCTAAGCCATCTGCAATCAAGCTATCAAGAAATAGCCCAGAATAGAGAGCAATGGCGTCTTTTGGTGTAGGAGGCCAACATTATCTTTCAGTAGCTGGGCCAGCAGAGTATTAAAATATGGTATATATAAATAATATCTGTGAACGTATCACACCACGTTACCCTCGCCCCGTGCGAAGTACTGTAAGGACTTGTGTTACAGGTACTAGACAACGAAAATATATTTTATATACTATAAAATATATAGATAAACATTCATGACCCAAGTGCAATTCGAACCCTTGACCCCTAGCGCTACATGCTCCGTTTGTCCCGAGGTCTGTACCACTGTGCCAGCCTGGTCGCCGAATATTTTCATGATTAGCAATTACAACATTTTAAACAGTAGTTGAGTCTCTTCATGACTCCTGTGACAACTCGGAAAGGGATCGTAAACGCCTCGCCTAGAAAAGCGAAGACGATACGATTACGTTACGTTTCCCATTAGTGTGCGTTGCTGTAGGAAGTTTCATACAAAGAAGACTGACCGGCTCGAGGTGATACGGTTACGATCCCTTTCCGAGTTGATAAATGTGCGGCGACCATAAAGTTGAAAATACTTCTATTTTTAAATTCAATTAAATAGAAACCCGACAGCGTTTCCTAAATTAGTCACACAGATAATATAAAATAAGGAGTTATAATTCTCCGCGCCAGATACAGAGCGGTATAAACAGTACAACACTAAAACGTTGTACGCAGAATGCTTTCGGCATTTAATTTGTCCAATAAAAGCGGGGCGGTTAGATAAGGCTCTGGTAATTAATTTATATTTAACGATAAGACGAGGAATATGACTCGGGCGCCTAGCGAGACGTGCTCGCGATACCGCCAGGGGTTTGCTGTGAGGTTTCTTAGTAAATGTTCGTAGGTTTTTTTGTGAAGTAAAACTTAAAAAAAAAGAACTAAAAATAAATATCTATTTAATCATTGTCCCGAAACACTCTGTTATATATGTAGCAGGTGTCCATAGCACTTAACATAGAAAGCTACCCCCTCAACGGATCTCCTCCTTGTCGTGGTGAGGGGCTTAGTAAACGTGGCTTGGACCACCACGATGAAGCCAAGAGATCCTAGGATGGGACGCTCCGAGTGGGCTTAACCAGGGACCACTCTGAATGCGTTCGTGGATCACGGGTCGCGGGAGAAGAGACGTATCTGTGTCGTTGCCGTCCTCCCTGTTCTCTGCGGCCGATTAATGGTTTTCCCCTGGATGGTGGTCTCGGGGTTGGTCAGTCACGTCAAAAAAAAAAACATTACAGTGCAAGCAATATGTGCTATATCGCCGTAGTATACGTAGCACTTAATATAGATAGCCATAATGAAAGCTATGTTAAGTACTACGCCACCGTCGTAGATATACTTAGCACTTAACATAGGTAGCTATAATGAGAGCGATGTTAACTGCTATGTTGCTGTAGCAGATTTTCGTAGCACTTAACATAGCTATATTATAATATGAGAGCGATGTTAAGTGTTACTTTGCCGTAGCAGATATACGTAGCACTTAACACAGCTAGCTATGATGAGCTATGTTAAGTGCTACGTCACCGTAGCAGATGTACGTATTCTAAAACAGAATAGCCAAATAACAGACTCATAGCAGACAAATCTTATACGATAAACATACTTGTAAATAGATCTTCTAATGGGAAGCTGCAGGTGCTGTTCTGCTAAATCTGATCACTCTCTTGTGTCAGGAAAATTAGGTAATAAGAAAAGCGTAAAGAGCCAAATAAAATATTAAAAATGTTACAGCCCTTACGGCACTAGTGATAAAGTATGGAGCGCTTTAAACATCTATGTTCGCGAGTAACTGCGCTACACCTTTGGAATACCAGAGTGCCTCCGCTGGGGTTACGTAATACAAGGAACTTACTGGGTGTCTTTAATTTGACGGATGTGAATACAGTACAATGTGATAAGCAGTTTTTTTACAATATGCTGTTAAATAATAGCATACATCGTTACAAAGAATACTAACTGAGCCATGTGGTTTCATCCGAATTTCACTCCTATATGTTGAAGGGTGATGGTTTATAGCCCATGACCTTCCTCGATAAACGATTTTTTACATAACTAACTAACGCTTCTGGCTCAGTGACCCGAAGTGAATCTTGAGCTCTCCGAAACCAGAGTTCTTACTTCAGAATTTGTTACATAAATTACATCAATCTATTATTAAGAATAATACAATGATATTATTAACGGAGCAACTTCTATAAGTTGTTTTGCACATAGCCCCGTTTTTACGGAATCCTCGACATGCAAATCTGACGCCTACTTATTTATTTATTTAATTTGGAACATCAACAGCACACACATTAAAACAATTTAAAATTTCATATTGTTCAACAGATTCTGATGCATGTGCCAATAACTGGCGTACACAGCATTCAAATTTTTGTGATTTAAATTATTAAATATAAGTTATGTTAGGAAAATAAATTAAATTTGAAATGATAAATTAATATAAAACACAAATATTTGACTGTGACACAAATTAAATTATTTTTAACATAGATTAACATAGATTAAATATTATTCAATAATTGTATTAGTAATAAAGAAACTTGACCAATCTTTAAAAATTCAGTCTAGTCTTTGCTAAATCTTCTACATTTCCACTAAAATGTTCTGATTGCTCATTTGGCGAATTGTGTAAATGAAAAAGAATCCTTTTTTTAATTACAAGAAAACAGCGCTAAAGTATTAAAAACTTAATCACGAATATATTAAGTTTATGATCAACGAAAGAGCCCACAGGTAAGTACATAGTAAATTGCCATTCTTTAAAATTGAAGTACTTTAACGTCCACTAGTTTAACCGCAATGAAATCAGCTAAACTATTTTTTTGTGGTAAACTGCTCGCTTGGCCCTCAAACGAGCAGTCGGAGCCATATTAATGATTACCGACGCACATAGACATCTGTATAGAAGCTATACAGATGCACTGCCCTCCTTTCTCCACCCACCTCCATGGACCATCGGCTATTTACACACAGCACGAAAGGTGACAGCACAGCTTTCACTTTACCGATCATGTGTAAGCGAGAGGTACCTCCCCGGTCGTGCTAATATGAGTAACATTCATACAAAAATCTCTGTCAATAACACAATTTACTGTTACGCATGTTTACATATTTCCAGAACTGCCACAACTCACCCCGTCCTGTTTACATATTTCTAGAACGTGATATCGTCTATAAATCGCGCGCGTATCGGCGGCGGAATCAGCTTCGATGCGTCGCCTCCTATCTGCTAAAGTTTGACAATAAATACGAGGAGAATCTGCATAACTCCCGAATATACGCGAGTTATGCCCCTCTTTGGTATGTACCGCGGAAATGCCGGAGTGGGAAGGTTGGATGTGGCGTAAATATAATTTTGGTTAATGTGACAATTTTGTAATGGATATTCGTGGATGCCGGTAATGCTCTTTTGTCCTTTTTCAAGCTTTAAAGTTAATAAAACTTACTATAATATATATAACTAACTTTGAAGTTCTTGGCCCTAGAATATATTACCCTATAATATATTCTATGATGTAAGTTCTGGGTGACTTCTTCACTCTTCTTCCATTGGCCGCTAGATATTTACACACCGCATGAAACGCGTCAGCTGTTACGCCAGCATTGTGTATGCGAGAGGTACCTCCAATCGGCTGCGGCAGCGTCGCACTACCAACATAACCCTTATTAATGCCGCATCCATATTTCGCGGCTGGACATAAAATCTAGTCGGTTGAACATAAGAGCGCGCGCGCGGGCCCCTCTTCCGGCGTTACTCTCGCTAGAACAACTGTTTGTTTGTCTGTCTGTAATGCGGAGGTATATCTCCTATAGGTACGCTCGTATGTCTTTATGGGCTGTAATGTTACTTATATCTTTTGCAGTATATGGGATAGCTACTAAAATGTTACGATTTTTATAGTGTAAGTTGGATAAAGAAGAGACGAAGCCTGGATGATTATCGACGTGTATAATAAATAAATAAAATAAAATAAAAAGCCTTTTTATTTCACTAACTATACATGGTTTTTTAAAATGGTTTTGAAGGAAATATAATTTAAGCATTTTAAAAAAGAAACCATAAGAGTAATCAACTGTAAACGTTATGTTTGAGCTAAACGTGAACCCCTTTTCTTTGGGAGGGAAGGCCTCCTCCAGAGTTGCCCAAGTGTCTCTGTCGGTAGCTATCGTCTTTCATCGTTTTTCTACTGTTTCAATTACGTCGTCGGCCCATCTGGTTCTAGGTCTCCCTCTCTTTCTCTTTCCTGTACGACCAAACCTCCAGAAAAAAGTATGATCCTCCAATAATCTTTTATATTATATAGCTACATGCAACGTACGACGTCTATAAACATCCGCGGATTGTTAAACATGTGTATTACCCTTTGTCCCTCTGGGACGGGTCAAAAAATCTCATAAAACGCATGAAACGCGACAGCTAGCCATTACTTTGCAGCGGTACCAAGTGAGCGAGAGCCACCTGTTCATGCCGGATTAGTACAATTATAATGCAGCACGGTATAGCTCTTACAAAAAGATCAAACTAGAGTCTTCGTTACCACAACGTGCGCGAGAGGCACAGAATCTGTGGACATCCGAGGGGACGGAGTTAAGATATAACCTATCCGTGACATGCCACTATGTACTCTCTGGAACTGGGCTGGACCTTGAATGAAGATGTGTTGTTGTAGGTAAGATATTGTTGTTGTAGGTAAGATATCTGGAGGAATTCCGTACGGCTTGCGTTGGTTTACAAGTACGCACGTCGCTCTACAATTTTGTGGAGTTTGCTCGTGGTAAACACTGGCCATTTATACACAATCTATATATTTAAAACTCAAAGTTGACATAGTTATCTATCAACGCACAGCCAAAACCACTGGACGGATCGGACTGAAATTCAGCAAGCAGGTCGATGTTATGACGTAGGCATCCGCTAAGAAGAGGATTTTTAAAAAATTCGACCCCTAAGGGGATGAAATAGAGTGCTGAAGTTTACATGGATTTCTGAGAAATTAAATGTGGGTGAAACCGCGGGGCACATACGACAAATCAGCAGTCGGAGCCAAAGGTCCCCGCCGACGCACATAATAATTGCATAATTGCTATGCTGAAGTATTGACCTTCCCTCTTCACAATTAAATGGGCCACCGGCAACTATCAATACACGAAACACGAGGCGCAAAGTGTCATCCATGTTGGATTTTACTTTACGGCGATAGGTACTTACCATGTGAGAGGAGAGGTCAGTTTTGGGTTGTGCCCGTCCAATTTGGATGCAATGTGATGTAAAATTAAATAGTAGGCATCATAATATGTGCTGTGAAAATACCTATGCCTGCTATTTATTTTTTATGTAGATATTGGTTTTTCTAGTCTTTAATTCGTTTTTTTTACTTGAAAACTGTTATTTTATTTAAAAAAACAGTTACGTAAAAAACTTTTATAAAACGGAAAAATGCCATTCAATATGCCGTGGCGGTGGGCACCCAATATGGGATATACACATTTTGTATTTTCATATTTTCATCCTGAATCTGATATAACACTGGTATATGAACACTAGATTGGGTCCTAGTTTTTATACTAGGTATAAGGCATCATACGACTTGTAACTACCGAATGACTACCAGTCTATAGATGTCCGTGTAAATATTATGCAAGATTGTCGTCCTCCTTTTTTTTTTTTTTTTTTATGGTATAGGGGGGCAAACGAGCAGTTGTAGCCATTTTCATGACTACCGACGCCCATAGACATCTGCATAGAGACTATACAGATGCGCTGCTGCGCTGCTTGCCTTTCTCTTCCCACCTCCATGGGCCACCGGCTACTTACACACCGCACGAAACGCGACAGCACAGCTGTCACTTCACGCCGGTCTCGTGTAAGCGAGAGGTACCTCCCCGGTCGTGCCGGCCCAATTCGGCTGCATGCAAGCATACAGCGTGGCACTACCTCTTACTAGCCTCCTCCTCCTTACTTCTTCCCCTCTAATGGATCACCGGAGAGTTGCCATCCGCACGCGGCAGTATTGCTGTCAATTTGGCATCAAACTATGCTTTTATGGACTACTAGCTGCGCCGCGCGGTTTCACCCGGGTAAATTTCATCCCGTGGAAAATCTTTCCATGGCCTCCTATAGGAACGTTTTTTCGGGATAAAGACTATCATATGTTTTAATCCAAGTTACCCTCTATGTGTGCCAAATTTCATGAAATTCGTTTCAGCAGATTGAAAGCGTGAAGAAGTAACAAACAAACAAATAAATAAACAAACGTATAAACTTTCGCATTTATAATATTAGTAGGATGATATTATGGGCGATTTTTGCCCCACTGAATACGAAACGATTAGCTGCATGTAAAATACCATTTCTGGGATCATTTTAAAAGAGCTGGCGCTGTAGATGTACAGAAAAGTAAGAGGATTCTTGATTGCTATTATTTTATGAATAAAATCGAAAAAAGACTTACCAATATTAATTGCCATAATTAAAACTTAATTTAAAGAAAGTAAAAAAAATAAGTGAAACTCAATTTAAGGCGAATCACTATTAGATAAATAAATATTGTAGTCTGTTCATTTAAAGGTTATAAAGCAAATCATTTTTAGATAAATAACTATAGTAAGATCCAGTGTTGTATGTCCGTGTACAAATCGTTTTTACATGCCCCCGGGCGGCGAGGTAATGGGGAGGCGGGTCCGGGGCGTACCACTATACTGCGGGCTCATTTGCTCCGGGAATATTGTAATAGCATATTCCAAGGTAGCCGCCGTACAGGGTTTTATGTGCCGCGATAAAAAACAAATATTCATGAATGTATAAATCGGTTATTATGAAACCCGCGTGAAAATTAGGGGTGATGGGAAAATAGTCCACCATAGGGAAAGTGCTGTGATTTCGTTGATATCGCCGCCCTTGTGTTTAAATTTTAACGGGTGAAATGTAAGAGTAACACTTAAATTAATAGTTAAATAATTCTAATTACTCAGTTTAGTAACATAAAAGTAGTTACTAATTTTATTACCTAATTATTCATGTTTTTTTGGATTTGCGAGAGAATATATTTACGCACTACCTCTGGCCTTACGTGAGATCTGATGAGGTGTCTAGTAGTAGCTCTTATCTTATAGATAGAATAATGAAAACGTCTGTAAAACAAAATTCTATCTATACATAATTATAATAAAACAGAAAAAATTGTGTGTCTGTGACTGATTGGGAGCGATGTAAAAATAGTATTAGAACACTTTTCAATCTTTTTTTATTTTTTTGTCTGTCTGTTTGTCCGGGTTAATTTCCGAAACTACTTGACGGAAACTTTTTGTGGTGTATAGATAGTAGATACTAAGCCTGGTCAACATCAAAAACACTTTTTACTGTGGTCAAATCACTAATTCCTACGGGAAATCGGAATTTCAGAACAAGCGAACAATAACAAATCACTTTGATTATAATATTACTACGCTACTGCTAGTCGAAGGCTGCAAGTGACAGAATTAAGAAAAAAATCTAGCAGCGGTATTATTACGTTACCAAAGAATTTAATTAAATTTAAATATTCGATTGTTCCAGAATACCCCTGTATATAAAAATCTGTCGAAATAAAACATAATGTTGCCAAACTAGCGGTTCCATATGCGGGACAAGAGAAAGCTTTCACCGAGATTGGTGCGAAAGTAATCACGGGAATTCACATTGAATGTTCCGTTACATATTCTTATAACATACGTGTTTGTTTTATGGTGAATTAGGTACATAGATGTTGGTTGCTCAGAGCGCGAGGCGGTGAGAAGCAAAGACTATAGTATGAGGGTAGATATTAATACGATCAATGTAGATTTTGGTCCAGATGAGAGTGATCTTTGCAGAAATGTATGTATAAATATCAACATTCAGGACAACCCATTTGATCAGTTGAACACTGACACGAGAATAAGAAGAAGAAGAGGGACAACCCATGAAAAAAAGTCAGATATCAGTTAGCAAAGCTAAAAATACAAATGTATAATCAAGATGTTGTGACAATAAAAATACCTACATAACATTTTTAATAGTAGCCAGCTGTACCTTCGGCGCTTTTCACTCTGTAACCTTTTTCAAAGTATTCTGAAAAACGAAGTTGCTAAAACAATCATCAAAACATCTTATAATTTCAAGTTTTATATAGAATGAGTAAACTTGTTTGTGTCTTGGAGTCTTTTGAATGCACGGGAACATTAACAAACATAGGCTTTTCCGACATGGCACACGAAGCCGCATGGCAACTCTAGTGCAAGTCTGGCATATGACGTGATATAGTAATAGTGAGTACGCGTATGTATATCAGGTTAATATTTTAAAGTGTCCCGTCATGTATCCTCTGTTCCTCTGGACGCATATTTCATCCGCTTGTCGCCGCTTGCCCGCGGGAGTATTCTGGAATATAATATTATATTGAATTTATTTGTAGGCGCTATCGTAAGTTGTCGACTAGTCGATGACTTGCTAAAGATCGCTGACTATACTGCTACGGTAGGAATTTCCTTTATAGGTATGTAAATGCCATATTATGTGTATTAAAAATTATATGGCCATGTTTTAGGCGTTTCTATTTTTTTTTTCAATTAATAGGCTTAATCAATGAATAATATATTCAAAAATCTTATTTGAATGAAATATAATTAATTTAGATTAGAAATCAAAAATGAATGGCAAATATTTCATAAAAATTAGTTAATTTAATTTAATACAATTAAACGCAACATTGTTTCTAGAATTCTACAACCCAAAAAATTTTACAGCAACATTGTCAGATGAAAGGCTCATCCGTCATCAGTACAAAAGTACTTGGGTACAGTTGGTATACGATGACAATTAATTTATTCTATTTCGCTAAAATTTCAATTTGCCGTTCGTCCATTTGGTCATCTCCGCATTTGGGTTGCAGGTATTAATTAACAACTAATTTTACAAGGACATTGGCTGTGATTCGTGGCGGTCACCGACGTAAAATATTACGTTAGAGATTAGTGATAAATTTCCAAATTGTATGAGCCAAATTGCCAAATCTCAACCCAAGTCTATTCAGTAGATTTTACTCGTAAGACTTACAAACATACAAATATACCATCGCTATAATACTATGTAAGCAGAAAACAAATTTCAGTTGTTATGAAGTGCAAGTTGATTTGATTATGACATTCCAACAAAGGTATAAGCGACATCGAAACTACATTGCTGGCACACACCACAATAACCCCGCGGTCGTCCAGCCGTTATCACTTGGAGATTTACAACTGCATTGTGCGCCACCAGAGGGCGGTTGTTACTGTGCGCTGTATTACGGCACTTCGGTAATTAACAGCGCGCCGCTCTGTCATCATCATCAGTCCAACGTAGGCTAGACATCACTTCGCAGCCGGCGTGTTCGTGTGAAGAGAGTTATGAAAATCTAAGTTATAAAATCCTGCAACGCGCCTTAAAAGCAGTTTTCTGTTTGACGTACTTTGACGCACGTTTGACGTAAACAGAATAATTCTCTGTCAATGTGTCAATATTCATCTTCTTCTTTTTTTTGTATATTATTAAACTGTCTTCTATGTCCATTAGCGAATATATAAAAATAATGTTATTAAATTTTAGTGAAATTGTATTATGTTTTAAGCTGTATGTGTTTAAGTATAAATATGTCATTTGTATGTATTACGTTGGTACGACCGTGCAGTCACAGGCGGCTCAAGCGGAAGATCGGCGCTGACATATTATGCCAGCAAACGCCGAGCTTGAGACCAATTTGCACCCATCTTATTTATTATGTTCCTTGAAAATTGTTTGTTAATAATTGGGATATGCAAATAAACTTATTCTTTCTTTTTTTCTGAATGTTAAAGAAGAGAGAGAAGTGTCTCTATTCTCTACCTCTACCTACTCTACTATATATCTCTATCTACCCCATTATGGACCTGGCAGGAAGATGTGTTGCTGACTAGTGATCATGATTATAAACAATCATACAATAGCACAATACAATCGTTATGTATTTTTGTGTTTTTATCTCCTGCGTTATGAGTTAATAATGATTTCTAGTAATGAACTTTACTGGGACTCGAGAGTTAGCGTAGCTGTCACTTTGTGGCGGTAGATTTAGTAAGAGGTAGTGCCACACTGCATGCTTGCATGCAGTCGAATTGGGCCGGCACGACCGGGGAGGTACCTCTCGCTTACACGAGACCGGCGTAAAGTGACAGCTGTGCTGTCGCGTTTCGTGCGGTGTGTAAATAGCCAGTGGCCTATGGAGGTAGGAGGAGAAAGGAGGGCAGCGCATCTGTATAGCCTCTATACGGATGTTTGTGGGCGTCGGTAGTCGTGAAAATGGCTCCGGCTGCTCGTTTGCACTTCTATACCATAAAAAAAGATGTAAAAGAAGGAAGAGATTAGATGCTAAAGAAGAAAGAATAGAGTAAAGGAAAACAAAACATCCAATAAGAGGTAGTGCAATTACTGCGTTGCAGCCAAATAAGACAGGCACGACCGGGGAGGTACCTCTCGCTTACACGATACCGGCGTAAAGTGACAGCTGAGCTTTTGCGCTGCATGCGTTATGTAAGTACCTGAGGGCATATCGGAGGGGGGGAGGAGGAAGAAGTGCAATGCATCTGTATAACTTCTATGCTATGGGCGTCTAGTCAAAAGACTCCTCTCATTTGCCCCCCTATTCTATAAAAAAGTACGAAGATAAATATTATGGTTCTTATTTTTATATCCACACTAGCTTCCGCCCACGGCTTCGCCCGCGTGGATTTCGGATTTCAAAAATGATTCAAAATTGTAACTTATTATGTTATTCAGATATGAAAGCTATATTACTGTAAAGTTTCATGAAAATCCGTGCAGTAGTTTTTGTGTGAAAGAGTAACAAATATCCTTACAAACTTTCGCATCTATAATATTAGTAGGATATTATAACTTGACCAAATCTAGCCAATGTATGTGCATCTCAAAATGTAGCGCAACAGACTCCGCTACTGCTCCACTCTACAAATTGGACGTCACGCGAGCTGTCACATATGCTGACGCGGCAGCTTGGCGGTCC
>LUGF01009026.1:311020-331519 GCA_001625245.1 Calycopis cecrops
TCTATATCAATCTTATCTTTAAAGTCTCTCCTAATCTATAAAGTCAATATCTTAGCTTAACTTAAAAATATGCGTCTATAAAGTGCACAAATGGTATCCGCACATCTTCACCATCACTCACGGAATCACTTACGAGATTATCTCCCGATCAGTACATGTATCATCTTAATGTGAAAGCCAATTTACGATGGCAGCTCGAACTTAGTGTAATGCCGAACAGTTCAATCGAATCGACTCCATTTTGTAATTGTATGTTGAGTGTAAGTGAGGACGTCTTGTGGGTTTTTTAATGTATTACAAAAAGGACAAATTTTTAATTAACTTTTTAAAGTTATTAAAAAGCAATGACAGTTAGAACATAGTTACGGTGTATCAAAAATCTACTAAAACCAGTGGATTAGTATACACTAGGGTTTATCTGTACACCGGGCACATCGAGAAATCTTGAAAATAGTTAAGTACTAAAATAATATACTTAGGAATGGGATCTATTATGCAGTTAACGCGCGTGTTAAAAGTTTAGTAAAAAAGCTTAGTTAAGAGATAATCCATGTATCGGAACAAGGTATTACAGGGAAATATTATTTAGTTATTGACAAAAATAAAACACATATTCTTTTCGTCAATTATTATTATCGACTGATGATAAACATTTATGAAAATAATGTGTGGCGCGAGCTGATGGAAGCTTTAATACCACTGGGATTCCATAGGTTTCGGGTAAGCAGTGTTACTTGCTTTGTCAAGCTTACACCTTTTTATTTTACATCTATTGACCGTTAAATGCGGCGCTGTCTTTTTCTAACATTTCCATATTTTCATTCCTGTTTTATGTCTGACTGTAATTCTTGTAAAATACTAACGTCTCCAATGTTTTGGAATAAATAAAAAAGAAAACCCCTTTCTTCTGCTTATCAATGAGCAAAATCTTTTCTTTTGAAGCACGAAAAAAAAGATGAAAAGAAATCTTAACGCTTACTTGGATTTGATCGTTACACTTATATAGCAAGAGGTAGTGCCAAGCTGTAAGCATGAATGTAACCGAATTGGTCGGGCACGACCGGGGAGGACTGTAGGAGGAAGAAGGATAACGCTTGTGTTTAACGTCATTACGGATGTCTATGGGCGACGGTAGTCGAGAAATTGACCTTACTGCTCGTTTGCTCCTCTATACTATAAAAAAGAAAAGCTCTCTCAACGGAAGATCGTCGTAAACGCAGTCTTGGTCCTTGAATATTTTGCCTTGAATAACATTTAAATAAAGAACATGATTTATATCCATAGGCATGTCGAAACATACCTATAAATATAAATAACATATATACCAACAAAATATAAGACGGAGGATGAACTAACACACTTCCTGTATCCGGTGTGGGTACAAAGGGACCCGATACACCGCACCCTACAGGGTTCAACAATAGTTTGTGTCATAAAATAGTTTCGTATATTATATATGACACGGTATGTGATTAATTACAAGACGTTATAAAAATTATAAAAGGACATTATAAAAATGTTCGGGCTCTTTGAGAATTGTGTTAACAAACAACCTTTCGTTAATTTAAAAAGACATAAAGCTGAACTGCTTACAATACATTTTAAAATACAGTGTATTTTGTTTTATTAAGAAAAATCTAACGATACCACATTGGTATAAATTTGTCAGCACATAATACATTATCTACGTCCCTAAAATAAATAAAAATAAGAATAGTTTATTTGTGAACTACATATAAAACCCAATAGGAGAACATTTTACATATTATACAATCGAGTGTCACAAATTGGTGGCAACTCAGTATTATGCTGATTTCTACCAGCACTGGTCTTCCGTTGGTATCACTTAGTGAAGTCACGAATATACTACCCATGTTATAAATAATGGTAAGGTACACATTGCACAAAACATCACGAATTACACATAAAACATGTGAATACACCTAAGATTATAGTTTTAAAATAAATCGAAGCACTTTTGTTCTTTTTTGCATTTACAGGAAAACATTTCTTTGAAGGTTACCCACACTCATAAACTTTCCTAATATCAGAGGTTGGGCTGATATGCTGCCTACCTAGGTCCATTCTCTGGCTTATTCTGGCTCACACCTTCTCGTCGTAAAAAAGTAATTTATATAAACCTACACTATTTTGGCCTATGGAGGTGGGAGGAGAAAGGTGGGCAGCGCATTTGTGTAGTTCCTATACGGATGTCTATGGGCGTTGGTAGTCATGAAAATGGCTGACTGCTCGTTTGCCCCCCTATACTATAAAAAAACCCCACATGTGAACCACTGCAAGGGCCTCTGCTATAATCTCTCCCTAACTACATAATATATCTGCAACTAAAAACAGTCCTATCGTTTCTACCGTTGTTGAAAACGATTATTTAACCCAATCATGGTGTAACAGCCGAATTGTCTCGACACGTATTTGTTGCTTACGATATTACCAAAAAATGACAGCCACGTTGTTGTGTTGCTTTTCGTGTGGTGCCTGAATTATCTTTGTCCATTTCAGGCAAAGGCAACAATATTAACAATCTCTATCTGGATATTTATGGATGTCCGTAGTCACCTGAAGGCTGGAACTGCTTGTTTGCGATAGATTATAAAAAAAACATTATTTATTTCATAACAACTAACTAACTCTTCTGGCTCAGTGTCCCGAAGTGAGTCTTTGCCTCCGAAACCAGAGTTCTCCACCTAGCGCGATCTATTTATTTCATAATAGATAAATAAAACATATCACTATAAGCACTTGGTATTCAGAATCAAATCTTCACTTACAAGTTGCTGAGTCATATGTAAATTGAGTAATAAATGAGTATAAATGTAATTTAACCCTTATAGTATAAAAAACATGTTTTTTATTCTTACATATTATATTGTAATATTTTTAAAATAAACATATCACTGTAAAAATTTCGTATTATGAATCAACCGTTGCTTTTTGTATGACGCTAAACGGTATAATTGAAATTAAAACATTTTCACTTATAAATGCATATTCAATTTTGCTGAGTGAGATATTTTTTACGATTGACCAATTTTTATTTTTAAAGTGATGATGCGCGTGTTGGGTTGCAGGCACTGGTCATCTAGTATAATACAAAACATGTATTCTATTATACACTAGTTGACCCGTCAGCCGTTGTCTTGTCACTATCAGAATTGATAAATTATATATCGATAAATAATAGCCTAAATGTAACCGAGGACTAATACGTATAAAAAAAACATCAAAATCCGTCCAGTACCTTTTGCGTATGCGCCGCACAAGACAGACAGAATGACGACTTCTACAGTTTTATTATATGTATTTGATTGTAATATTTTTAAATAAACATACCACTACAAAAATCTTATTCAGAATCAAACCTTACCTTAAACTTCGTATCACGCTAAACGGTATATTTGAGCACAACATTTTCACTTATAAGTTGCTGAGTCAGATATGTAAATGGAGTTATAAATCAGTATAAATGTAATTGTAGCGAGGCCATCTGCTAAATCAGTGGAAGCAGAGGGCGCTTTATTATATCGTACCTGTTTCTCGTTTTTCTTATTGCATTTTATTCGTTACGATGAAATATTATACTATTACTAGCTACGAGGCGATTACTTTTGATTCCCTGGAAAAATCGGGATGAAATGTTGAAATATAATCAAGGATCGTTCGTAGATCCGACTGTATACAAAAAAAATATAGAAATCGGTCGAGCCGTTTCAATGGGTTTCCATCATCCCCGCGCATGATTGGAGATTTTATGTAGCTATTACTAGGTTTTACCCGCAGCTTCGTTTGCGTCTGTGAGTTTAATAATAATGCCCTTTCTATTACCTCTAAAAATATGTGCACAAAGTTTCAAAATTATCGGTTGCGCAGCTTTGATATGAAAGCGTAAAAAACAAATTCACATTTTTTGCCCACTTTGTTTGCATATGAATCTTCTTGGGCATTTTATTTATTGCAAACTAACTGTCAAAACCTTCATAAACTTCCTTACCAAAAGTAACGTTTTGTATTCAATCGCTTTTTCTCATACCCCTATTCGGCATCCGTGGGCTACGCGGATGAAATAAGACATCATACTCGTAGATGTCACTCCTGATGGAGGCGGGAGGGCGCGGGAGGGAGAAAGGAGGGCAATGCAGATGCACAACCTCTATACCTCTATGGCCAGAGATGGCCGTCTATGGGCGACGCACTATACTATAAAAAAAAACTCCAAACTGATATTGAGAGGCACCTCCCAATATGTACCGGTCTGATTTAGCTGCAATGAAGATTATTTAATCAGAAGAAAGTAGGAGTGGAAAGTAATTCCAATTTCCCTCCCTAATCAAAGCGGGACACAGTTAGAGACAGACAGCGTTGCGGCTCCCAAGACAGATTTAGCTTTTCCCTGGGGCTCCCTGCTATTTTATCAAAGGGTCAAGTGTGGTTGCCGCTGTCGATCCTGGCGACACAGGTGTAGCAGCGGTGGGAACGAGTGGTTGCCAAAACCCGACATAATGAAGATTATAATGGTGAAGGTAAGTAGTCTTCATCGAATTTATTAGACGATAACACAATAATGATTACTTTCGGAACATCACGCGAAATAAATAGCGAGTTTGTTGTAGAATACGAAGCAACCTGTTTAGCATATGAATTTGATGCGGTGAAATATGGTTACAATTAATATGGATATACGCCGCCGCCTCCGGCATTAACTGGAGAGTTCTTATTACGACCCGTTCTCAAGTTCATCATCATCATCATCATCATCATCGTTGGTGTATGTTAATGAGTTTACTCCTTAAAAGGTGATATTTAAACATACAGTAAGAAAGGTAGTTGTAAAATCGTTTGAAATAGTAACGCTGAATGTGTTAATGCACTAATGTCACCTATCTTGCCCGATTTTAACTTCATCATGTTCCTAAGGAGCAATCTTCAGTAGCGTATCGTAGTTTTTTTTCAGTGAAAAATTTTATAACGGTCTGAGAAGCTTGGTAAAGGATTGTTTGTGAGTTGCGTCATCGTCTTGCTAGTATATTATAGAAACTATCGACTTGAGATAGCCGCGTAGCAAGTATGTGCTACATTCAACCGTAGCACTGCTACGTACCAGCTCTACTACTACTACGAGCTCTAGGGCACTCTAGGGTCTACAATTTACATAGATATTTTTTTTTACATTCAGCTCCATATTGATTTCATATTTTCATAAACATAAGGCGCCAAAACTGAAACTATTTTTACTGCATTTGATATATTACTATTAGGTTATAAAATCATAAAGCAGCGAAAATTATGAAGATGTTTTCACAAGTTCCAAGTAGAAGGAATTGTGAAGTAAGTCGAAAATAATAAGCGACCTTTCGCGGCAATATTCACTGAATACATTATTTTGTTGCCCGCCTCGTACATCTTGCGAATATTCTGGAACGAGAAATATTCGGATATTAATGAAACATTTGAGTTTGTTACTGTTTTTTAAACATATTATTTATCATATAATCTTAGTTGATCAAAATAATTCTTTGAGATATTTCATGCGTTTTGACGAATAATAATATCGATAGCCTGAAAGAGCTCGTATTTATACTTAGATGATATTTTTGGATTGTTTAAAAATCACATTGAATTTAATAGCATAGATGTCACTTCACCCCGCTTTTATTTGAATCTACTTAGCCTAATCAAGTAATGCCTATGATACAATTCTACAGTAGTTGTCTATTATATATTTTTCTCTTTCAACAATTATTTTTTGGGTTAGTGTCATTGCTTTTTTGTAGCCAAATCTAGCAGGCGCATCCAGGTAAGTCATAGCTTTGCTGTTGCGTTACCTGCGGTTTTGAGAGTTCTAGTTGCAGGATTTTTATTATGCTATAACATCGAGATATAATAAGTTAATATTTATTTTATACAATAATACCAGCCATTGGTGAATGGGCTGATGATGATGAGTCCCGGGTTAAATGCGAACAATAAGATTTAGCAAAATACACTTCCTGCCTCGACATAGGGTAGGAAGCAGGCGGGCAGAAGGCATTCGTTGGCAACGGTCACTGAGCAAGCCTCTGTACTTTGAACTGGGTTTAAATATTACTTTACTCTTTACCCCGTTGCCCTAGTAGAGAGCCCTTGGCCGATTCTATCATATCCAGTTGCGCAAGCAAACATTGATTTAGTACCTAAAAAAATTGAAGTATTTTTGCAGTTTGGACTTCGACATTTTTTGGTAGAAAAAAATGTTATCCAGGCCATATACTACGTAGCACAGGTGTGTAGAGCTACGATCACTCGTAGCACAGTTTCGTGATGCTACGAGTTAGTTCTGCGCTACAAAATGCAGTTCACTATTAATATTGAAAATGTTAAATTTTAACGTTTATAAGATATAGGCATATTTGCCTCTTCTACTATGTACTTTTGCTTTTTATTTTCTCGGGACGTGGGTTCAAAAATATTTTCTAAAGGCAACTTAGTGACAGTACTTGGAATACAAAGGTTGATCAAGTTTTACTCTTTTTATCCCTTTACTTACTTTTAATCTCGACTCATTTAAACTTTACACTACAATTACAGAAGTAAGCTTAACTACATATTTCTAGCCAGTTTGAAGTTTAAATTTTTTAAGGCACAAATCAAATGTTTGTCGTAAGAATGACATACACATACTAATTATGTCTCTTTTTAGTGGTAGTGATGCATTATAAATATACATTATAGTAGAATCCGGTCGAGACAACCCAGAAGTACCTATTACTTACAAAATACAGGCAGTCGCGTTGCGATAATAAACAGTTGTATTTTGGTTGATTCAACTACTAGCTTTCTCGACGTTTAGGTTATCTTACAGCGGAAATAGCCATGAAAGATTAAAATTCAACTAGACGACGTTCGAGGATGAGTAAGATTCTCTAAACTTACTTCAGCAGATTGTTCGTATTTTTGAAACGAAATATGAAATAAGCTAGACATTTTGTAACGAGATTAGCGAGCAGCTTCCCTCGCAACGTCAAATTATTTCGAATGAGGAGAGACAGATAAACGCATTAAACGCCGACACACTTAATTCAATCAGATCGATGCCTATCAATAACCACGCCTGGTTATCTCGTCACCCCACTACCCCCATTTACATACAAATACATACAAATCGGAACAGTAATCGGTTCCGGGTCACGTGTCTACCGCGCCGAATCGCTTAAAGAGACCTTTTGTTCACGCTTAATAAAGTCACAATCTTCTCACAATACAAAACAGGCTGGCTGTATAACTGAACACCCTTGCCTAAAAAAATACGAGGGTAACAGATTCCAAATTTGAATTTGATTATCGAAGTGTGCCGACTATTTATCATTTGTAATGACGTCTCTCTGGAGAGAGGACGTATTAATATTGTAATCTTGTAAATGCGTTCCCGAAATACATTATTTATTATTTTTCCTACTGTTGAGCTATTTGAGTGGAAAATATTGAGCTTTTCATTGATTATGTATGACTGTGGATTGAAATTTTAACATGATTACATTTTGCACCTAACTTGCAAATTTAATTTACCATTGAAGTCTTTGCACAAGCTATCTCATTACTTTTTGGCTGTCGATAAAAATATGTCTTAGAATAATTGGCAGATTAGTTTCTTTAAATCCTATAACGTTAACATTTTCACAAATTAAAGTACTTTCCTTCTTTTTGAATTTTTTCAATTTTCGTAAAACAATAAAAAAAACAAAAAGATTTAACAAAATCTCGTAAATAAATTAGCTTTACTTATTTTTTAATGGAATCTTAATTTATGTCCATCATATCACTATATTTTAGCGTCCTTCAAATCATTTTTCTATTGTGACAGTTCTATCTGTCATCCCCTTTAAGCGTAGGGTCTAAGTTTAGCCTAAGTTTGGATCACTGTGGTAACTAAACAATATTCAAATGTATCTCGGTCTCTATTACGGGTCACATCCGTCATGAGTCGTCTGCAACTTGTGTACAGAGTGTTTTAATATAGTGTTTATTGGATCAAAAAGTGTTATTGGGGTTTTTCAATTTCTAATACAATACAAATGTGGGCAATGTATACAATAGGAGAAGAATCGTTGTTGTGGTATAGGTATTATAATATAATAGGTAATAGAGCTTATGACACCTACGAGACTCAGGAAATAAGATGCTTGTACCAGGTTATTTCTATGTATTAATTTGGAGCTTAGTCAAGTAAATAAATTGTATATTTAAGAATATTTCTTTGGTTAACCATCCAAGTTAAGTTTGTTTCTTCGTAGGTCAGAGATAAGATTAAATCGGTCGTACTCGAATTGACTTTAAAAGAGTATGTTTTTCATTTAATTGCATAAAGAACTATGAATTATGAAGCACATTATTTGGAGACAAGAATTAGTGACCGTGCAGTTTATAAAGAATATTAGATTTATTTTCGTTGACCGAAAATTCAAATCATAAAGATTTCTGAGTAGGTTTATTTTATAACTAGCTAGCGCCGTGTTAGAACTATTAATTTTTTTATGATAGTCATTATTATATTATTTCAAATGTAACCTATATCCAAATAGTTTATTTGTAAAAGAAAATCAAATATGTAAAAAGAAACTTACGCATTTATGTGCATCTATGCATTTATGTATTACGCAAAAGCGAGCATTAACAAGTCCTACTAGGACTTGTTAATGCTCGCTTTTTTTAATAAAACCTAAATAAACATGTGAATAAATTGTTTAAAACTTCGTTTATATTTTTATTTCAATCGTTCTATTAAAACCATACATATCTTTAAATTATTTCTCTTTAAAATATTATTACACATAAACATCCTGTATAATATAATGTGGAGGGTCGCTCTGTCCCCAATATGAATATTTTCTATTGAATTACTCACGGTTCGGCGGGCAAGCAAAAATATTGTTCGGCTCGCACTTACCCGAACACCCTGTGTTCTTGGCACATCTACAAACAACTTTTTTTCTTATGGCTTGTATTGTATCGATCAGCGGTTACCGTTTACTTTTATTGTGTTTTACTATTTCCAAGATGGCGGAACTTTTGTTAATTTATCAGTGTAGTTGACTAGAATTACTTAGATAGCGGAAAGATTTGTTTAGAGTCTGTCTGAGTTACCGCTATTATTTTACCTACCGATTTTGGAAAGATGAGATGGTAGGGACATATTTAAATTTAAAGACACATTAAATTTGAAATATAATATATACTTGACGGCATATTATATCAGTGTCACTTGCGTTATCAAGATGACTCTAGCGACATATTTTACGTTTCGCTTCACGCATTTCACTTTCGACACAGATTGAACAATTTTTATTTCTGAAGTCAATTCTTCGGTATTGGGACGAAGCAGTTTTCATTGTTTTGCTCTAAAATACTTAATTCTTTAAAGAAACATATTAAGTAAGAGGTAGTGCCACCCCTTGCTTGTAGCCGAATCGAGGCAGCACGCTCGCAGCAATCGCTCATATGGTAATAAAAGATTGTCGCGTTTCCAACGTCTGTTTTTCTGGTATACCATTGAAGGGGAGGGAGGAGAGCAATGTATCCGTATTACAAATGTAGATGTTTAATGTCGTAGCACTCAAAGACTCCAACTTAACACAACAAAGTAACAAGGTCACCATGAATGACCAATTCAGTAACAAGACTAGACAGTGATTACGGTGTTATATCGCCATGGTACATCAACACCCTCGCTGACAATCTGCGCCACATTTCCCATACCGATTCACCATGGCCATCTCGCCACTGGACCGCGTTTCATGGCGAATTGGCAACCATGGGAACGGGGCCGTTCACAAGAGTTTCGCTATGGAGTTTCGTCACGCTAGTTAGGATGACGATATCATTATGGAAATGCACACGATTTGATGCCATAATTCAGATGAAACTAGTTTGAAATTGTAGTTAGCAGTTGTATGTTATAATACTTATTAGTGATTTTAGGACTTCTGCATTTGCGGCCGAAATAGATACCTTATAATTTTAATCTCTCGAATGTCCGAGACTGTGTCTCCCGTGCGGGACATTCGAGATCTTAACGTTATCAGAATGAGCACCGGTATGTACAATGTACATATATAGGCCAATATAACCTATATATGATACTTAGGTAGGTATATAGGTATTCTTTATTAGAAATGTTTTTATGTCCTCCTAACCGAATTTTGGCTACGGCAACCATCTCTGCAGGGCTAGCCAACTGCTCAGAACATATTTACGTGCGCAAGTGTACTCTATATTCTCTCATTTTCCTATTTCCGCAGTCCGACACGACCGGAAAGAAGACATGCACAGGCACCAACTGCTGAACGTGCTGTTAGGCACAGGAGTGTAACACTGCCATCTTCTCAACATCTGACCGCTATTAGAAGTTTTTGTCAAGTGCAGGACTCCTGGACTCAAGATTGGCGGTGGAACTCGCTTACCACTAGACTATGAAGCAGTCGTATATGAAAATACTTAACAATATTAAAATACTGACGATTTTAGGGCTAAAACTATAGGAAGATATTTGATTTATGTTTTGTGTGAAACATTGTTTTTGACTATACCTAGGTAATAAATAGAAGATTACATTTAGCAAAAATGGAAGAAGCCTACAAAATACATATTCATATATTTAGGGTACCTACTTTTAATTGGCCCATAGAGGTGGGAAAAGGGCCAGCGCATTGTATAGCCTCTAGACGGATGTCTATGGGCGTGGGTAGTCATAAAAATGGATCCGACTACTCGTATGTCCCCCTATAACATTAAAAAAAATACCATTACTTGATATAGCTTTGGCTGCTATTATGGCAATACGATTTTGATATATAAATCTATATCTTATGTAAGTATGAGGTAGTGCCACACTGCATGCTTGCATGCAGCCGAATTGGGCCGGCACGACCGGGGAGGTACCTCTCACTTACACGAGACCGACGTGAAGTGACAGCTGTGATGTCGCGTTTCGTGCGGTGTGTAAGTAGCCGGTGGCCTATGAAGGTGGAAGGATAAAGGGGGGCAGCGCATCTGTATAGTCTCTATGCAGATGTCTATGGGCGTTGGTAGTCATGAAAATGGCTACAACTGCTCGTTTGCCCCCCTATACCATAAAAAAAAGTATTAATACTATTTATGTTTTGTAATGTAAGAGGGCAAGCGGGAAGTTGGACTGTTATCGATGGTCATAAACATCTTTGCATTGCTTCCCACAATTTACAAACTGCAAGAAAAGCGATAATACCCATCGTGAGAGCGAGAGATACGTCCCCGATCGTACAGGCCCAATTCATCAGCATGTGAATCATCTTTACTATACACGTATGTTTATCTAAATAATATTTTTAACCCAACTTTACCCCTCGCCCGTTCCCACCGCTGCTACTCCTGTGACGCCAGGATCTGCGGTAACCATAGGATATGATCATCGCCGATGGAAGAGCTAAAACTGTCTTAGGCAACGAATTTAGTCAGAAAAAAGAAATATTAAGTAATTACCTACAAGATTAATACTTAATAAATATTAAAAGGTTTCTATTGTATTACGGGGAAAATAGATTTAGTATCATTAAACCCATTTCCAATCTATCGCCCATTGGCGTATCGTCTAGCCTGCCCACTGGAGTGGATTGTAAGAGTTAAGAGAATAGAGATGTTTTAAATTGGTCCTTCGATCAGCTTCGACTTCCTACTTGATTTACGCAAAACGTATTTATGTTTACCAATAAATACCTATGTATAATATATAATATTATACACCAATATGAAATTAATTTTAAAGGTTTAACATAAAAAAAAATAATTTCCATTGAAACTTATGACGTCACCATAAATATTACCATAAGAAACATGACAAAACCAAATTTTGCGTGAAAGAGTAACAAACATCCTTACAAACTTTCGCATTTATAATATTAATAGGATTACAAACTTACAAGTACATATAAATGTATAATTTGAGACTGAAGATCTCACAGACAAACTGCGTAAGCAGCTTTGTGAGGCTATGTAATATAGGTTATGTTATTAGACTGAATAAACTAATTTAAATAATAAAAAAATATATATATTGCTAATTTGAAACTATTGCAAGTAGGTATTATTATTTTTGAGTAGGTAACTATCTTAGTCAATTTTACAATTTTGCAGAAAAAGAAAATGTAACAAAATCAAAGCTTTTCTTATTATTACAAATACTCTTATTTTAGACGCTTGAAATTATATAGCATAAATACTCGTATAACTTTCATATAGATAAAGGAAAATTAAAAGAAAAAAAATGTCATTAAATATTTTAATATGTATTTTCTACTGAATATTTACAAAATAAACATTAACATCTAATATTGCACGTGGAGTAAAACTAAATAACAACAACAATTAAACATGCCGACGCGACACAACTCATCTAGACCGGAGACAATTTATTCTCTACAGAACCGAATTCAACGCAATTTATATCGTCCCCTTACTTGTGGAGTACGGAACCGTGGTGCGGGTAGAACTGTTTCGATTTTTTATTAAAATTCTGTGCTGACGGTACGTCCTCAAGGTCGCCTTCCTTGTCCTGATGCGCCGTCATATGTCGGGTCAAGTGGTGTCTCTCCCTGAAGCTCTCGTTACACACAGGACACTTCAACTTCTCTTCCCGCTTCCGTCTTGTCGGATCTGCCGTCGTTTCACTCTTGTGATGCGTCCGCATGTGATACACTAAGTCTGACGTCATTCTAAAACTTATACTACATTTGGCACACACGTTCTGAGCTGGCAAGGAGAATGCGGCTATGGTTGAAGGGAGAAGGGTGCTAAGAATCGCTGCAGCCGGGTTCGCTATCAGCGGATTGACAGCCTCGCGCGGCGGTGCTGGGAACTTCATGTAATCTGGACTCGGTTGCTGAAAGTTTTGTACTCCAAACGGATAGGCCGGACCGGCTTGGAGATATGGCAATTCTGGCCGAAATGGTAGATAATTCATTTTTCCCGGCGACATGTGGACCGTCTTCTGATCCTTTCCCTGATATTCCATGCTTCTTAGATTGTTTCGGGACATTGTGCTCGCTTCGGGATAATTCGGAGACGTTGACGGGACATTTTGATTTTTGAAGAAGTTATGGCCGTTTAATAAATGCGAGGGCGTCAGCAAATTACTAAATCCGGATTTATTGAAAGAGCTCGATGGAGAACTACTGGAAGACAGCGGGGGACTAATCGAGTTCTGATAGAGGAGATTATCGGGACTTACTGAGGGGTTCGGAGATTTTACACTGAAATTTGAAACTTTAGTGAACGCACTTTTTGGGGACATCTCTTGCGGCTTCTCTAGAAATCTATTATCAAACCTTGCTTTCGACTGCATACTGATCAATGTAGGGTCGTCAAAAATTTTATTTTTATATTCTGGCAAAAATTTTGGATGCCTTCCCGCACTTTCATTTGAGTTCGGCCGACTCCTCGATCGCTCGGAGGTGTCAGAATCACTACAGTATATTGACTTGCCTGGATACTCGTCAGTACCGACGTCGATGTTGATATCGGAGCCAAAACCTGGAGAAATATTGTTGTTGATACGAATTCTTTCTTCGTCTTGATCCTTGGAATCCAAAGTATTTTCGTTGGAATATTCACTGTGCCTCAAAAATTCTGCGGCCTTCTTCGGTTGGTGATCCCATTCCTCCGTATTAAATAAATGTTTTGACACCCTTAAAGCTCGCTCTGGTTGAGTTTGGCGTATTTTTTCATCGGGCATCATTAAAAATGCCACATCGAAGGATCGTTTCGTTTTTCCTGGAATCGTCGTATGCATGTCGGCTTTCTGTTGAGAAGTTTTAGCACTTTCGATATTTAAACTCTCTTTACCGTCCGGGGCTTGTTCTTTGTAAATTTGATAATTATTTTGTACGTCCATTGTCATTGTTTAACATTTAACAGATCGCGCGCGGAACGAAAACTTTTCACACTTATATCGCGGTAACGTCGCGAGGACGCGTGCGTGGTGCTCCTCGGTAACTTTTCGAATGAGCGCAGCGTAAGGGTGAAAAATATATAAGTGGGGCTGCGAACTACCCTTGATAGAGGCTTTCAAGTCGGAGGCGTGGCGAGGCGACCAATGGGAGGAGAGCGAGAGGCGTTATTGAAAGCGGCGGTCCAATCGCAGAGGCCGCGGAGCCAGCGCTCTGGAGCTCAATCACCGGGTCAAGATAATAATAACTGGCGCGAATTGAGAGCGCATTGAGTTGTGGTAGGGTTAGCACGACAAAGACAGTACGATATTTAATCGGAAGCCTCTTTGTGGCACAATTGAGCTCTGCCTCGTATACTGTACGTAGTATATTTTTGTTTTACTTTACGGAGGTTGCTGCTTTTTTATAATATTGTTAGGAGGTAGTAGGTGCTAGTATGAGCTGTTGACACCTACTGGTGTATAAAAAATATTTTTGTCATCATTGCTAAACATTTCTTTTTACATTTTTACTTAAATAAACTTAGCCTAATTTTATTTCCCATACCAACTTGTAGAATAAATATTCTTAAAGAATTCATTTGTTTAGATCCCTACTCATCATATTAAACTAACATAAGATGGCTTATTATTTCTTGTTTTTGACTTTTATTTATTTAGTTAAATTTAGAGAGAAAAGAAAGAAAAAAATATCAATATACTATTTTTTATACTAGGGAAATTCTTTACCTAAACGTACAATTTATTGTAGGGGAGAGCGGGGATGATACTAACAGATTTGATATTAAGATTTACCTGTCAATATTTCCAATAATAGTTAAATTTTTTACATGCTTTGGTTGGGTGGTTAAGCTATGATAGCCGAAATAAAAATCATTAGTAGACCTACACTTATTATAGCGTATGTAGAGCAAAGAGCATACAAAAGATAAATGATGAGTGTGAGTGTGAGTGAGTTATTTTATCTCTGACAATTCTGTTTTCGGTAGTTTACTAATAAATGACATCTGCTGTCATTCCATACAAAATGCATGAAGGCAGTAACAGCTATCATAATTAGAGTTATCAATGTTAGATTTTTTCTTTTTAGAAATTAAAATTATTTAAAATAACATCTTAAACATTGCAACTTCTTTTCAATAAGAAAAGATTGTGTCCCGAAGATCAAAACCGTATAAAATCATTTCCCATTTTAATGTAGATGTTATTTCTATGTATTAATATATTTCAGATTGTAGAAACATCTGTTTCGCTTATTTTAATATCGTTGTTGTCATTTTCTTAGTTAAAGATGATATTTTTTATTATAAAATATTTTATTTAATTTTTATATGCAATACTTCTTACATGGGGAGGGTGTAAAAATGACAAACAATCTGCTTACGCAATACTTGAATGTTCCCATACGCCCATAAATATCCACATAACAGCTCGATCAAGCAAATCACTGATTACGATTTTTGATAAACTGAAAAAGCCATGACAGCAAATAAAAATGTTTGTATGTTTTAATTAAGTATCTACCCATTATTTCTTAAGTAATAAAAAATATTTTGAAGCAAATACTTAATAATTACATAGTCTTTATTTAAAGGTCCACATTATTTAAAGATTCAGTAAATATTTTAAGGTAACACAACTTTGCAAGAGGTAGAGCAGCACATTAATTTGAGGCCGGAGGTTTGATGAGTCGGAGCCCTTTTGACACTAAGGGAAGATAGGGTCAAAGAGTATCATCTCGCATCGAGCATCTCGATATCTATATAAGTGTACAAGATTCACCAAATGCTTTTCGTTTGTCTTCTTATCTTATAAAAAGCAAATCAGTCTCTACTATACCCTAGGGTTATATTGCCTCTAGAAGACGGGTTTTTTTAATAGTATAAGGGTCTTTTGATGGGGACGAAGAAGGATCCTCTATGCTGATGTCTATGGGCAAAGGAGGCCCGTTGCTCATAGATCTCAGCATAGAGGATCCTTCTTCGTCCCCATCAAAAAAAAATACAAATAAGTATAAATAATTCTTTAGAATTCAATAGATTTAAAAAAATGTGAATTTTGAAATACCAGTCAAAATAACAACTCTTTCTACTATTCATAGATTACATTAATTAATCTTATGCTCTAGACCTTTCTTTCTGCCCTTATGTGAATTCAAAGCAGAATAGCTTAAAAATTGACTGTCATAGGATCTGCCAATGAGGTGAAAAAATCTTAAAATGATAAATTAGCATGCTTGTTGACGTCAACTTAACAGATTATTTCAAAAATGTATCCCACTATTATGATCAAATAAAATAAATTTAAAATACGTTTACTATAATTATTTATAATATATAAATGACAGCTCAAACCACAACCTCCACTTATAATTAGTTTCCTCCGTCTATCAAAGCCACACAAACCCCCTTATGATTCCAATAAATATGTTTTATATGTAACATAAAAAAATGATGTGCCTACGACGACCCCCGGCTGTATGGATGAGATTGCGAATAATGCTATTAACACAGACGCTTCTACTCAAATTGATATCCTCGATCAATGCAGGCCAATCGACAGTGAACCTAATAACAAAGGAAATAAAGTAGCAAATCCTTCGTCTTTCTTACAAGATAATGCACGAGATGTGGCCAAATCAAATTAAACTATAAGGAATGGAAAATAAAGTCCCTATTTATGTGGCAATGTGGAGGCGCAAAGCATGGAATCTCAAATGAGTTCTGTTGGTGGTGTAACGGTAATAAGATGGGCGCAGACGTTAAAGGAAAGTCATTTGTCAGGTTTTAGTCATTTTTCGCCAATTCGTTGGGTTTATATGAAAATCTGTTAGAGCACAGCTCTCCCGCTATCATATTTTCTTCCATATTGGACTGTTTGTCGTTTCCCGAATAGTTCGTGATAATTGAACCTAGTTTTCGTCTGTTTATGTTTGATAGACTCAGGAGTAATCTATTGTAATCGATCTATATGCAAATGGGTACGTCAAGTCATTATAGTCATTTTGACGACCAGTCTGGCGCAGTGGTACAGGGCTCGGATAAGTGGAGCATGTTGCGCCAGGGGTCGCGGGTTCGAATCCCGCCTTGGTCCTGGATGTTTATCTAAGTATTATATGTATTTCTATAATTAAAATCTTAAATATATAAAATTTCTTAAATTTATAAGTATATTCCGTTGTCTAGTACACGTAATACAAGTCCATAAGGTACTTAGCACGGGGCTAGGTTAACGTGGTGTAAAGTCCACAGATATTTATTATTATTATTATTATTATTTATTATTGGTTACAAAGATGGTCACTAGTGGCGCTATTCGGTATGGAACTAAGGTACGAGCATTTTGAAGTGAGTCTAAGTTAAATACTACATTTATATAAATACTATATTTAATTATATATATTAATTATTTACTTCGATATTAATCATTATGTATTAAATTTTTTAAAAATCCAAAAATAAAAAGAAGGTTACATTTATGTAGCACCGACCCAAACCCACTTCGTTGGGTGCAATATTAAAAATTTGAAAATTCCATCACCTATTTCACCCCCTTAGGAGTTGAATTTCTAAAAATTATTTATTAGTGCTCACGTACGTATATCATGAAAGGAACACGTACCAAATATCGAGTTTCTAAATAGATACATATCGCATATCGTTACCTATTTCTAGCATGACACCTTACTATGGGTACAGACGAAAATATCGTACGAACAAGTGTTGAGTGTTATCAGTAAAGTCTATCGATAAGTAATTAGCGCCACGTGGGCCAGTTTATCTGCACGTGCGGGCCGGAGGAGAGATAGGGGGATCAAATACTTTTAACGCCCCACACTCACTATAAGTATTAAGTGAAAATCCCGTGAGTTATACCGTTTATAGCTTATTAGCAGTTGGAGCTTTAGAATAGACTTGTGGGTCGCTTGCTAAGTTTCGCATTTATTCAGCAGATTTTTTAGGAATTTTGTAATAAAATACGACCTATTAAAAGAAAGTCGATTAAGTTAGTTGCGCTTTAGCCATTGGACCTTTTAGATTTGATTTGATAGATTCATCTCTGAAATAATATGACAATAAGAAGTTTTGGCGTTTGTTGAGGACTTGACTAGGACTGTCAACTGTCAGGAAAAGGAGAGATTTTCACCTATAGATTAATTTTTTTTCATAAGGTGCTATAACTCTTATACTAAGTATATGCCCTGGTTTCATCCTTGATTTATGACGATAATTTGAATTTGTAATTTTTTGCCATTAAAATTCTTGCCAACACAAAAAAAATCCAGTTTTCACAATTTTTGTTACTACCTTACTTTTCTTAAAAGACCTCCAAAAAAAGGAAACATATAATTAGAATAAAGCTGGTAAAATATTTAATAAAGAATGTTATTAACTTTGTTGTCTATATGTTTGGTGGCACTCAAATTCAATTACCTACTAAATCTGTTACCTAAAGTACCATGGATACATTTTCAATGGTCGTTGGGGTTTTGAAGATCACATAAATCACCTAGTCCCCCTAATCTACAAGGTAATAAGTGCTACACATAAGTACCTAATTATTTCTTTTTATGATATAGGTGGGCAAACGAGCATTCGGAGTCATTTTCATGACTACCGACGCCCATAGACATCCGCATAGAGGCAATACGGATGCGCTGCTTTCCTTTCTCCTCACACCTCCATGGGCCACCGGTTACTTACACACAGCTGTCACTTTACGCCTGTCTCGTGTAATCAAGAGGTATCTCCCCGGTCGTGCCAGGCAAAATTCGGCTGCATGCAAACATGCAGTGAGGCACTACCTCTTTCTTAATTTTGGAGGACCAGCTTTCAAACGAAGGTGGCTTATTCGGATCATACGTCAAATTTACTTTTTTATAGTACCGATAAGGGAGAAAACGAGAAGCCTGTTGATGTTTAACAGCGCCCATAAGCATCCGCGTGATTGTTACGGAGATATCACTGGTGACGGTATCATGTGAGCCTCCCACCTTTGTAGTCGTACCATGCACCAAACCAGTAGGTACCTTTTACTCAACTTTACCCGCTCATAAAACAGCCATAAAGATATTTGCCCACAGACGAAATCACAGACTGATGATAGTGCAGATAGATTAGTGCCTTCCATACTTAGTGTTAACAGATGAGCGGGGGTCCGCAGCTGCAACTGCAAGCGGCACGAAACGCGACAGCATAAATGTCACTTAACGACGCCATCATACGAGCGAGAGTCGGGGAGGTACCTCTTACAAACCCGCGAAATAAAATAAAATTACAAAAAAGTTGTTTTGTTTTTGCTGAGATTAAATCACAGACTGATGATAGTGCAGATAGATTAGTGCCGTCCATACTTAGTGTTGAGCGATGGGAGGTCGGGGCCGCATCTGCAACTTAGATTGGCCCGATGCCCCCGGGAGGCGGGAGACAGATCACCCGGCGTCTCGCGACGCTGACACTTGATTGAGAGCGTGTGATGTTTCGTGTAACCGGACAAATAATGAGAAAATACTGCTGTTTTATATAACTAACTGACCGGACGGTTGATCGGGTTCGATTGCTTTAATTTCGTCTTTAATCTTTATAAAACTAAATTAATAATATACGGGTTTTATAATTTGGACACAGTTATACATCTCTGAGGAGTTTAATTAATATCAATCCAGTCGTTTTGCAGATAAACCCGAACGACGTTAAGCATTTTTATACACCACCTAGCTGACCCATCCACGTATAAGTAATAAGTATGTACTACTATAATAGTTTATAGCTTTGATTGAATAAAAAGAGGTGTTCACTTTTCCGTTTCATTTATTTGTATGACTAATTATTTATTATAGAAACAACTGGACCTGCGAAGATCGATATTCGATCTAAGTGAAACTATTTTGTAATAAATAAAAACTAAATCATATGATTAACTAACAATAAGTATACTACTATTAATAATTTATTACAAATATTTAACATGTTACAACACTACAAATATTTACATTCTTTTCACAAAAAAGTGAATGCAATACTTAATTGGGCAGATATAAAGATTTTGGTGGATGGGCCAGTGTCCATTCTTAAAACAAAGGTCATTACAACAGCAAAGTGTCTATGATATGGGATGGATTCTGATTGTATTATTGAAATTCGTGGCAACAAGAGGGTTTCTCTTTCTTTTAACGAAAAATGACTACTTATTCCGGTGATCTTTGCCATCTTGCCATTTCAATTTAAAAAAATAAGGTAAAGACTTCGTGAACTGGTTATACGCATTTTAACAGTAATTAGGAGCTAGAGAAGAAGCGAAGCGATATATCCGCTTTGTAGACGACGAGTGGGAGTCCATATGATACATTATCCTCAATGTCTCTTACCACCCGTCATTCCTGCAACCGAGAGATTAGGCTGAGCAACTGACTACAACTAAGGTTTTCTTTTTTTTTTTCGCAGGGGAATGCGTTACGCACTAGCCCTCGGGACAATCCCTAGGAGTGTGGGACTCCCGGCCGTGTGCCGGTTTACCCACTAAACCCCTGC
>LUGF01009026.1:340832-360069 GCA_001625245.1 Calycopis cecrops
TGTACGGTGTACTGTATACTCTACACACTAAATTATAGAACTTGTTTTTCTCTTTTTAGTTAGTGGTTATTTTTTGCAGTCGGGTTTTTTGTTTTTTAATAATTATTATTTTATTTAGTGTTAGGTTACATGTTACAGCTATGTTAATATTTTACTTGGAAACCATAGATTTTTGCCTGAAGTGTTTATTCCCTCTCTTCAAATTTAGAATTATAATCGAATACACTTTTGTTATTTGATCATATTGAACAAAACAAAGTCTTTACTTTCTTATTGCAAAGACAATTACGAAACATAATATATTCATATCAAAATCTGTTATTCTGGTCTTGATAAAAGATAAAAGTTATGGTCTAATTTGCCGTTTTTATTAATTAAGCATTGCTCATATTATAATAAGTATATAAAAATCTCATGTCAATTGTAGCAAAAAGTTACTAGGTAATTACTATGAAATGTTCTGTAGGTATATAAGTAGGCCTAAGATCTGGTCATAAAGTATATTTCAACGTTTTTACCTGATATTTCTCAGATAGTTTATGTGAAATCGCTTGTCGTTATTAATCTGTATATATAAACTCTACACACCCTTTTGTAAGAGGTAGTGCCACACTGCATGCTTGCATGCAGCCGAATTGGGCCGGCACGACCGGGGAGGTACCTCTCGCTTACACGAGACCGGCGTGAAGTGACAGCTGTGCTGTCGCGTTTCGTGCGGTGTGTAAGTAGCCGGTGGCCCATGGAGGTGGGAGGAGAAGGGGGGGCAGCGCATTTGTATAGTCGCTATGCAGATGTCTATGGGCGTCGGTAGTCATGAAAATGGCTACAACTGCTCGTTTGCCCCCCTATACCATAAAAAAAAACGTCAAATAACTTGACATAACGCATTTCATTTTTACCAAGTGGTGCTAAGAAAAACATCTTATTTCATCCAACCATTTCTGTCTCCTTTCATTAGTTTTATTGAGGATTGAATAGACAAAAGTTAAATAACTTGTCCATTTAATTTCACCCCCTCTTCAATAGACAAAAAGATTTTATGGTGCACAATTTCATAAACTTTAATTTTCAAGTTTGTATTGTCATTTCTATTTATTTCTTAACACTACGGTTCAGAATTGCAATAAGAAGCGAATACAATATAGCGTAATTTTAATAAAGTTACAATTATAGAAAAAAAAATGAAAAAATATGGGAATTCGGACTACTTAACTTTCCGGTAAATCTGGTTAAACTTTTTCTTGTTTATATTTCCATACTTTAAATCGAAAATCATTTGAAGTACGGATGCATGTTAGAGTCACACTATAAGCTATAATCCCATGGAGATCAACCCCAAAGAGAAATTAAATGTCATGTCATAAATGTTGAGTGCTGAAACAAATCAGCCAACACTCAACAGTGTTAAAACCCCGTGCTTTGAAAAGCATGTTTAGACGTCGTCGGTCTCCGAACGTATCCGATGGCAGGCCTTTAGAATAAAAGAATAATAATTGGTAATTGATAGTGGACTGGTGACTGCGCGCATACTATTCCAATACCGTTGTATATCTGTAGAAATTTGTGTCCTTCCAACATGCGGCCAGTGATAGGAAGGCTAGTTTAATTGATTTCCAAAAAATGTAACATGTAGATTTGATCGTATTATTTCGTTTAGAATGGATATTTAGATCGTCAACAAAACAGATTATAGATATATTTGCTTGCTGCAGTCTCATGCTAATCTTGCACACGCGAAAAATTATTTATACTTTCATGAAAAAACTATTGAGCGGATAAAGATACAATTTGTTACAGATAATATAGTGTACAACTACACTATAAGAATACTTGGCGTGAATATACATATCTTGTTTTTTGCATCCCAAAAGTTTAATAGTTTCGTAGGCTAGATTTTGACACTGGTAATTAATTGTAATAGTCAAGTCGATAATATTATATAACTATATTTCATATAAAAATTCAACTGAAAACGCATACACCTAACAAAAGTTACACAAACTGAATTCCAAGATACTTATTGTGTTCGCTGAATAAAAAAATCATATTTCTTACGGGAGCGAGAAAAAACGAAGTTCCACGCGACCCGCAGACAATATGAGCGTGAAATATGGGTTCAAGAAATCCTGTGCGGCGAGCGGACGAAACAAATGAACGGAGAAGAAAAAAAAACAATAGAGCGACTCAGGAAACGCGACTGAGTAACTGCTTCCATTGTGCCGGAGGGTACTTTCGTTATTTTTGAAAATTAAGAAATAAGTCTTTGTTCGCCTTTATTTATTTTACACCTGAAATTTGTTTGCGTATTTTTTCCCTGACATTACTGTGGTAATTAAGACTATTTCAGAAATATTTTTTTGTATTATCATCATCATCATCATCATCAGCCTATTGCAGTCCACTTTTGGACATAGGCCCCATAGCACGCCACAGTCCTCGATTTTCGGCTAACCTTTCCCACTTCCTGTATGTGTTTAATTATTTAAATACTCTCAATAAAATTAGAATCCAAAGAGTCGTATCAATTACTACGATGGTTTATAGTTATTCAAAAGGCTAAAGGAAATGTTTTTCCTCAAGAAACAGCTTGTAGTCACTTATCAGGTCCCACTAGTTTTCTTAGTGGGCGTTTTTTCCGATTAGTCAAATAAACTTACTTCTGTTTTGAATATCCTATCTATCTATCGATTCATTTAGTCACTAAAGTTGCCATACGAAAAATTTCATGTCAAACATTTTTCGTACGAAATATCAAAGCTCCATCTCTATATCTTAATTAAGAAATAAAATATCTTAAAAACGACCATTATGTAATCATTTTCTATGCTATTGAATCTTTGAGATTTTGCAAAAACTAAACTCATATAATTCATTGCATCGAATTAAGCTATAAGCTTGACTTTTAAGTTTATAATACATATTATAGGAATAACCATAGATTTAGAATGCACACGTAGTGAGAGCAATTCTAAATCTATGGGATTAAATAAAGATTTCAAAGTTGGCAAATCTGTTCTGTTCCATTCAGATTGTTATTTAATCCTGCAATTAATATGATTATTCTGAATACAGCCCGGTCTGTCTGACCTCACAATTTATGTCTCACAGATGAACGCCAAAATATTCAGAGCATCCTGCCAAGTGCACCATAGGCGAGAGCATATTGATGCTAGAAATGCAATTTATTCTGTTTATTTAGGAAAAATATTTTTGCCGCATAATTGTGTTATCTACTAGCATTCCTTAATTTCCGAGCACAAGTTTTTCTATAGAGAGTTTTTGGTAAATTATTTTATTTACAAAAATTCACTCTGTAGTCTATAGAAAATCTGTAAATAGAAGCACTGTACACGAATGAATGTACGTCTGCGACTAGTGTTTACACCTTAAGTACGGATATGATTGATGACTTGAGCCCTAAAAACGCGTAAGCGACGTAAGGGTAAAGTAGTGGTGCTGATGATCATCTCTACCATTTATCATACCATATTTATAAACCAACTAGCTGCGCTCCGCGGTTTCACTCGCGTAAATATAGATTCCGTGGAAAATAGAAAATCATCTTATGGCATCCCATAGGAACATTTTTTCGGGATAAAAACTATCCTACGTGTTAATCCAAGTAACCCTCTATGTGTGTGCCAAATTTAATGACAATATGTTCAGCAGTTTTTGCGTGAAGGAGTAACAAACAAACAAACATACACATTTTCGCATTTATAATATTAGTAGAATAGTTAGGGTTTTTGATCAATTAGTCTGAAGTAGTTTTAGTCATAGTTAAAAAAATGTGATATTTTCTTTTAAGAAAATAAAATATTTATCAATTCCCAGTTATGTGTACCTTTAAATTTATTCACGAGCCTAACCTAGAATAACAATTTGTTTGACACTACAATAAACAACAACAAAAAAGAAACAACAAGAACAATGTCAAACGCTGTCATAAAGGCATATTACGTTTAATGTCTCCATTTGACGCTGCCGTGTCGCCCCTCGTTAACTATTACCCCAGCGAGCATCGGAAGGGTTAGCGTTGGAAATTGACAAATAAGCGTTTTTGCTGACACACAATAAGTACGAAATTCAGACCAAGTACTAACTTAGGATTTAAAAGTGCTTTTAGTGTAACTAGCGATCTCGCTAAGATCGGTATTCGAAGGTATTCGATCTATGTGAAACTTTTTTGTAATAAAAAACTAAATATCATAATATGAACTGGTATGACATTGTAACTAAGGTAAACAATCAACACTTGCAAAAGACACATAGAAACTTCATCAAAATTACGTGTGTCTTATACATATATCAATATGTTAAATGCATGGTAGTGTGTGTAAAGTTTAATTTATTAAATTAAAGTACTTTATAAATATTATTATTAAAATGTATTAGCGATCTGCACTTCTCTTACACGTAAACTATAAGTGTGCCAAATTTCATACTCCTCCGTCCGAGTAATTGTCGTAAATATGTTCCTAAAGTTTTTGACTCACGTATTTATACATATATAGGCTAGGTGTAATTAAACTTCTTTTATAATACAAATTGCAAGGGGCAAACGAGCAGTCGTTTTTGATGAGTACCGACCTGTATGCGAGTGATTGTTACACAGATGCGTTGTCCTATTTCCTCGTCCCATTCAATGGAATGCCGGCTAGTGACACACCACATAAAATGTTGCGAGTACAATTCCGCTCTGACTTAACATCATTATATTATACTAGCTGCGCCCCGCGGTTTCACCCGCACAAATTTAGATCCCGTGGAAAATAGAAAATCATCCCATGGCATTCTATAGGAACATTTTTCGGGATTAAAACTATCCTGTGTTATATATGTGTGTGCTAAATTTCATGAAAATTGGTTCAGCAATTTATGCGTGGAGAAGTAACAAACAATCAAACATACAAAGTTTCGCATTTATAATATTACTAGAATTTTACGGTACCGAGTGTAAATCGCGTAATACGTTCAAATCCGTCAAGCTAGTCAGGCTGTACCTACCAGGGGACATACAAATCAACAATACATGCATTTGTCTTTACTACGTGCAGATGATCTAAGGGTCATTTTGAAATATCATATAGGACTATACCTACACTTATAAATAGGTATATATACTATTATAAATTTATAGTAAATTAAACTTTTGTAAAAACTTAAATTTTAAGTTCAAATTATTACATTAAACTTGCTTTTACCTTTTTACGCAATGTAAGATCACATTTATTTTTTCAAAAATTGTATCCGAATCCGAAAAATCCGAATGTAGGTAACGAAATATGCTCTACGGATTTAAAACTTCCACCGCAGCAATTAAGCGCCACTCCGGGGATATCTTAATCTACTTCCATATACCAACTGTCAAGAAGAAGAAAAAAGACGGGCAAAAATCCTTATCTCCCATCTTTCCACTTCGGGGGGATATTTAGCATAATGAGTGAAGCCTAACCAACGTTTAGGGGGAGGGAGATGGGGGTATACTGCGAGCGAGTCAGAACGGGACGGAGAGATGAAGAGAACAATATCGCAATCTTGTTTCTGGGCCATTTCCCTTAATTAGTGGTAGGACATTCGGAGGCCTCGATTTGTTCGCGTTATGTTTCTGATAGTCAGTCAAACGTCCCCGAACAAAGGGTTATGGATGTAACGAATTCATTATCTTTATTATGGCAGTTGGCTTTAACTGCGGAAACAGTTTTAAGTTTAACAACGGTTTAGGTGTAAGTCGCTTGTAAAGTCCGCTTATCCTAGTAATATAAAAAATGGGAAAAATTGTTTGTATGTTTTTTATTCTTTCAAGCAAAAACTAACGATTCGAAGAAGCAGTTTTTGGAGAAAATTTGGCATTAGATTATGATCCGGAATACTAAAAACATTCATTTTTATCCAGAATAAAGGAGTAGTAGCCGTGGGATAGATTTTGCGAAAGTAACACCATGGAGTACTGCCAGTAAAGGCTAAATAGTTAGGTTATACAAACTATGGTGAATAAGAAGAAATTGATGGCACTAATTATGTGCCTGATATAATGATGTGCCACACCATCACAACCACAAACATATTATAGTACCCCAGACTAGATAGAGGCAAACGTATAGTCATTCATATCTTGCGAAAGCGATATGTGAAAGGACCTTCCTTTTTACATACAGTCCGTTGTGAGAAACTTGGAAGAAAGGACCTAGGGTGGAAGCTGCAAGTTAAGGTGCAAATGGGTATTAGACCAATAAGGCAAACTAAAAAAAGAACAAAAAATACCACGATAGACTTTAAATAACCGATTTCCGTGCCAAATTATGTTTCCCAGACAGACAGACATTTTTTGGAAGCAGACAGAAATCGTCACATTCCATTACCAAAACCGACCAAAAAGGTCGGAACTCGAAAACTTTTATCAATTAAGAGAGCGAATTTAAAAAATGGAAGCCATTACATAATCAGATGCATATTGGTGGAGGCCATTTTTAATAAATCGCCGGCTACAGTGTGTTGAACAAAAAGTACCTTATTCCATTATGGCCAACGTTCCATTAGATACGTATTCTATTAGCCGCTGGATAAAACAGCGGTGTAGCGCTGTAAGGCGCTTCAGACGCTTGTATAATTTTTATACTATGAGTGCGTAAACCGTTTGACGATATCTACGGCCATAGAGATCATTATTCTGCTAATGTGTAGCTCTCTCTCTCTTCAATCTCGCGAGCCGTGCGAAATACATCAACATCGATACATCATCATGTGAGAGAAAAGTACCTACCTCCCCGATTGTGCCGTCTCTGTTGGACTGCATGGCACACTCTCTTAAAACATACGATATGCGGTACTAATGATAGTGTATATTACGCTGGAATTAGAAGGTAACCTTTTTCCACCAGACAATAGCTGGTATTTTCAGATTTTTAGACGTTTCTTTAGATTATTCAACGTTTTTTCGGTAATATCGGGACAACGTAAAGCGAGGACTGCAGAAACTTCCTACTAACTTATTGATCTAAAACTCATCCATCAAGTAAAACGCTTGCTTCTCCTTTGCAAAAAACATCGGTTTACCTTTCAGGCCATTCCAACAAAATCCATAATTTTCAAAGAAATATCCAAATATACACATACCGACAACAATCTAAAAATTGTCGATATAGACTACAGTGGCCTCATAACGTGGAGATCTGGTGGAAACTTAATTTTTTTTGGAAATAAGGTTGTAGTGGGCCTCCACTCACAGATATTATGTAGTAGTATAAGAAGAATACAGAAAGAAAGAATAAAATAATGTTCCTACGAATAAATGGTTGGAAATTAATGAATTTGAAGTTGGTGGTGCGCAAGATCGTATCTTATCAATCTAAGCACGGTAAAAGATTACTCTGGTATTACGTTGACATTTTGACACGATTTCGTTTCTAAAGGAATAAGTTCCAATATTAAAATCCAAGGTTGAAAATAAAGCGAAAAAGCGCTTCCCAGAATAACATCGCTGGGGCGTTCGATTGAAAGGGGTTTCTAAATGTAAATTTATGTTTTGTTAGATGTGATCTCGCCGGCGGCATGCACCGCACCGGCGCAGATAGAGCTTTTTTAATGATTTATACAGACAAGGGCTTTAATGATTCGGCTTTTATTGTGATATCGAATTAGAATAATCGACGTTTCTATCGATTATCGGGACTTTTTTTTATTGCATACGCAAGGTACGTCGTAGGGTATGAAGATCGGCATACCTGTAGGTAAGCAGATGTCTGCAGATTAAAAGATGTCATGCTTCTTTGTAGCCGAACTAGGCTGGTGAGATGGAAGTAGCCGTCGCGTTTAGTGCGGTTCTGGAGTTGTGGCAATTGGAGAGGAAGAGTGAAAGAGGACAACTCTGCATAACAATTGTTAAGCTCCGACTGCTTATTTTCCCCTTATACTAATGAAAAACTTGATGCTTTGCTTTAGTGTAGCTTAACCCCCTATTGAGCCATCCAGGCTGTCACAAATCACACGGAAAACAACAATATATCCCTTACCTTATCATGTAAGCGAAAGGTACGAATATGGATGTGCCTGGCCATTTCCCTTGCAATGCAGCAGCTCTACCTCTACGAGTAACAGTAACAGTTGTGTAAAACATTTACATCAACGCATGATCGACTTAAAAATACCAAATCGAATTTAAAGGAAATCGTAATAAATGGCTAACCGCACCATTTGATTTCGAAACACCAATAACGTTATTTATTGTTTTATTTTTGCATTTTGTTATTTAATGTCTTTTACTCGATTGCGTCAGAAAGAGTAAATGAGAAATATGGATTAAGGAGTATCTTATGTAGATTTATATGTTCCATTTATATATATGTTCCCGCATTCTCTGTCTACGTTCCCGCATGATGGACTTTGACGTAGGTGCCATTGTAACGTCATTAGGTTTGTATTATTATTTCGAGTGAGAATGCTAGAGCATATAGCCATAGATGGGTACATTAAAATATAATATTATGCCAAGCTTATATCGCGATTTTTTATACAGTCCTATTTACACTCTTTTATCAATTTAATTTTACAAACTCCAATTATTACAGATTAGATATCTACACAAGAAGGACAATAAAATTAACTTTCAAGCGTTTTTTTCTTATAAGCTCTAGAACCCTAAAAACTATTTAACACTTACAATTTAATATCGAAACTATCAGCGGCAACAACATAATCCCCCAAGTAATTATAGCCCGGCTACACGGCGCGGATTAGGGACCGTCAGGTGTGCCGGCACATGCCGCTCCCACCGTCTCGGACCTGTGTACAGGCTGATCTGAATATTGAGATGGATTTACGAGCAGATCTACAATATCTGTTCAGGGTTAATAGAATAATGTAACTAGTAAGTAACTGTAAATTCTGATCTAAACATTGAGCTGTTACTAACAAATATTTTGTAATATCTATTATTAATATAAATTATGTATGCTAACGGAAATTGGTGTTAAGACCCACATTTTTCTTCTCGTTAAATTCCTTGAGTGTCACCTGACAGTTTTGGTTTTTCCCTCAGACTCCCTGGTATTATATCTCAATGTCTGTTGCTGCTGTCGAACCTAGAGACACATATGATACCAGTAACGGCAATGGGAAAGATTGTGGTACTAAACATCTTTAAAAAAACTATCTATATTATAAATTTTTATCGACAATTTAAACACATAGTATCTCCGACAAAGGTAAAAGGTAAAATTAGGTATAATTATACTTCTTAGGTTATAAGTACAGAATCCAAAATTAAATAAATGTAGCTCAACTACATGTTTACATGTTTTAATATCTGAAATTTTTAAGACACCGAAACTGTTCTTTTTTGTTTTCGGGATGACAAATTTTTCGACTTATTGTAAAACTTCAAGTTTTATTATTATTGGTCTCGTAATTTATTTGATTTAACCCTAAAAATTAAAACAAAGAAATGATATTCATTTTTTTTTTAATTTTTAGGGTTCCGTATGCCAAAGAGAAAAAACAGAACCCTTATATGATTACTTTGTTATATAAGTTTTTTTCTCTATTCATTGTGTCATGGTAAAAGTCCAAACTTGATATGGGCCTCCTTTATTAAAATATTAACTATTAAGATCAAACTGTATGCCCCATACATATGCGAGCTTCTTAATACAATCGGATTACCCCACGTGAGGAGCTGTATGAATATACAACAGTATTATCATCTGAGGGAATAATATGCGCATCTCTTGCCGACTGTAACAAAGCTGCATGATTTCGCTTTGAATACGAGAACTCATAGTAGAGTAGTCTTAGTATATATTACTAGCTGTGTGACGCAGTTTCATCCTAAATTTGTTAAAAGGGAATTCGTTTTTATTTCTGAATAAAAAGTAATATTTATATTGTTATTACAGGTTAGATCATTAAAATTCTATTACTAAGAGAAAGCTACACCATTCAGGAATGAAATAGGCATTTTATTAGTTTTTATTTGGAAAAAAAAATCGGGAAGAAAATGTATCAAATATTATCATTTAATGCAAAATGTAATCTACAACTGTGCCAATTAAAAAAAAATTGGAAAAATACATACATACTTTCTCATTTATAATATTAACAAAATGATTGAACAAAAATTCACTGAAAAGCTTACTTTTGGATGAAGGATGGCATACCCATTGTGTAGATCTATGGGCGTTAGTCATCACACTCCAAATATTCCTATAAAAACTCCCAACCCGGCTACGCTAATTAAAATAAAACACTCGCACATTCGCAATAAATTATCCGCACAAATCCGCAGTAGCTCGTCTCCACTATCTGTTCGCCGCACGCCGCAACCTTCCGCGCCTCCAGCGAACACCGGCCCGTGTCGCACCGCCGCGCCGTACCGTTAGCATGTTACTACAATATCATAAAAAAAAATAGCAAACTTTTATTTAATTTCGATAGAAACCGTCCAAATGCCAAGATTAGACCAACAGGAGACATAAGTCTGCTTTACTACTTTACTTTTTTATGTTCAAACATGTTTAAAGAAAAGAATTTATTTAATTTGGAAAGACAAAATGCATGCGGTACAGAGAAGACAACAACGTCACCAATTTTTTTT
Source organism: Calycopis cecrops (assembly GCA_001625245.1). NCBI lineage: Eukaryota > Metazoa > Arthropoda > Insecta > Lepidoptera > Lycaenidae > Calycopis > Calycopis cecrops. The sequence goes on from LUGF01009026.1 coordinate 351,424, forward strand.
CAGTCGCATAATTATAAATTACGAAATTTGATTCTCGCTCACCCCTTTAATTTTTTTATGACCGACCGACCGATAGAGTAATAATAGTAATATATTTACATATAAAAACAATGTAACCGTAAAAAGAACAAAACTTATGAAAACATCTTATTTTTACATATTTTCCGTAGTCGTCCTCTGATTTTCTAATACAGATGGCCGGCCGAAAATCGCCGACTGATCAGCAACGAGCCTATAAAATGATGACAATTATCGTAAACCCGTCTAGGACTTGACTCTCTTTCTGTGTCTTGTGGTTCTTAGGCAGCAGGTACTACAAACCTAGATTTATTTCCTAGAATAAGTAAAGGACTAAAGCATAGGACTTTCCCACTTATCTGGCTGTCATCTTTACATGACATACCAATTGTTAGAACTTATGCTAAAAATATTATTGATAGAGAATAGAGATGTATAAATGTAAAATATGAATTTATTTGTCTGCGCACCGTACCTCTTCCGTCGGCGCTGCTATTAATCATGAGTTATCGAGTGCTAATCCAGGTTTAAACAGATAACTAGTTCCGGACTCCATTGTTCGAGGCGCCCCAAAATTGAGATTGTTTCTGTGTGGTGCTAACGTTTAATAAACAATAGCGAAAATTGTCGATTACAGTTTTTTAAATTATATTTTTTTAAAGTACACGGCATATCAGACGGAGGTTTTTGATGAGTGATTCACTTATACTTGATATGCAGTTGCTTATTTGCTCCCCCCCCTAGTTTTGTTAGCCTTTATGTACCAAACCAAATGTATGAGTTCCAATTAACACTGATGAACCCTTTTTGTCTCAATTATACATTTGAAACTTAGGTGAGATGCTAAAGCCTTTAGAAAGGCTTGCATGTTTGTAATTTATTTATTTATTTATTCAGAAAACAAACAATTATACATTCGGTTTTATATACACTTATGATTTATGAGACAAATTACTAAATGTACAATCCACAAAGTTTTCTAGTCTAAGACAGATTTACAATTAGTTATTATACTTTTCATTTTCTTTGAGACCGTCTATTATTTTTTTCTTAAATATAGGTTAGGATAATGCAATCAATATCTATATCAATAGAGTCTTCATTAAAATTAAATATCTTAACTAGACGTGAGACAGGCACCAGTTCTTCTGCGTACTGCAAGGGTTTGTGGCAAATAGTGAGTAGGTACGAGCTTTTCGTCTTATGACCGTTCTTACCGACCTTAATATATAAATTTAAGTAACAGAAGTGTCGATTAACGTTTATATCGAATTATAGAGCTAGTGCAGTGATTCTCTACCACTGTGCCGCGGCACTTTTGTGTGCCGCCAAATTTCAAAAGTGTGCCGCCAAATTTTGCAAATATACCTATATTAATGTTAATATTATTAAATTATATCATTTAAAAAGAAAAAAATTTAAAAAGTTATTATTGTAGTATTTCGTATATTTAAAATTTTTGTCATAAACTATTTATGCAGTGTGTTGTAGTAAGTAAATAATTTTTATCTTTTTCTTTGTGTGCCGCCAAATTTTGAAATCGTTAAATATGTGCTAAAAAATAGGTTGAGAATCACTGAGCTAGTGTATAAATAGTCAATAGTAACAGTATAAATAGTCTAGTCTACTGTATAATTATATATAAATTTAACTAAAATTATCTATTTAGAATTATGTAATAAGAAGTATTTCGTGAGTGCAAACTATAATTAATGCTGAATTACATTGAAGATTAGGTGGCAAGAAGTGCACCACGTACGCATAACAATAATGATCTTTACGTAGGTAGTACGACGGGGGTAATCAGAAGCTTCGACTGCTCCGCAGTCCCCTTATATTAAAAATCATATCATATTTTCACCATATTTTTACGTTTAACAAAACGTTAGGCTTTTTAGGCCAGTGTATAATGTTTGTGTTGTGAATTTTCTCCAAATAATATAAGAAACACAATCACACCAAGTTTGCAGCATATTTCATAACATTCCCGTCCTAGGCGTTTTCAATAAGCCGCTTAGACTACGCCATTTTGTCGCGTCTTGACGATGACAAAATGGCGGCAGTCGCTTTCCCGCGCTCGTTCAATTTGAATATAGAACAGCATACGTCGCGCGCGCTCCAAGACACTAACTCATCGGATCGAGTGAGATGGTGCGAGAATCGTAAAAATATATTTCTTTCCTGGCACAGGAAAGACTTGGAGTCGTATTAATATGATTATGAATAACGGGTAAGTATTTACTATTTTATTTATATCATTATATCTGCCTAGATCAATTGGACCATGAGATTATAAAGTCGGAAAGGCACGGGTGAGATTTTCGGAATTTCAGATTATTATAATATATATTGGACTCCAGTCAGCACCGGATTAAGTTCTGGCCAGGACACGGAGCTTGGAGTCAAGAAGGGGCCCTTTTATGGCTACAAAAATGATATATATAAAAATCTCATTTTTGACGACCAAAAAGAACTGCAGATTTTTACTGAACATTTTGATTGAAATTTTTACAATACAACAAAAAACCGTATTTCTTTATTTTTTAAGAAGTGTTGTTGGAATTATCTGATTGAAATCAAGTTTTTATCTAAAAGAAATCAATCAAGTAAATACTTATTCTCACGTTTTAAAGCTTTTTTTTATACAGAATATGCACAAAATATTTCTTCGATGCAACTTTGCCACAGCAGTGGTAATGTTTTGATGCACTTTTTAAAGAAGAACGGAATGGAACAGAAAGTTACATACTTATCAACGGAATTTTATACTGCCATTTGAGCAGGTTTGACATTTTCACTCTGGAAGGTCAAAAAGCAGGAGCAAGTACGGCGGTTGAGGAAAAACTTCCTATCTCGATTGTAATACCGTAACTTACAGAGCATCTATTGTGCCGTGTGAGGTTTAGGCAAGAGTTACCCGGGGAGGCCACAAATTTTACGACGCCATAATTTTCTCCAGTTCCTTGAAATGCTCTTTGGTAACTTGTGATGAATTACAGTACAATGGTCAATACTCCATCATCAAATAGTGACCATCAGTTTGGGTCTTGGAAAATTGTTAGGTTAGGTTAGTCAGCATCTGGGTTTAGCTAATATGATGATTGTTTGCGTCAAAAAAAGCTAATTTCACATCACAAATAACAACGTTGCCCAAAAACCCTTTAAAGTTGGCGTTTGTTTAGTTCCTAGGGTGCCATATTAGGAAGCTACAATGCAGCAATGATATTAATGGATATTTTAAATTATTTATATAAGGGCTTCCCTAACTGTGAAATTGCGAAGTCCCAGGACGTCAAGGCAATGTCCCAGAGGCGTTGCGTGTCGATGCGACTAAGTCAGGTGAGCCCCGTTTATAGAAAATTCTCAGATAAGCAAGCACATCCATCTCATTAGGAGCCAGCCAGTTAGATAAAATATATCTCTTTTTTATTTTATTATTTATGGTTAGGTTTTGAATTTATATTTATTTAATAAAAAATATAAAAGTCGAATTCGTGTCTTGCTAATAACCTGTTACTAGGTTAGTGAGTAGTACGTACAAAAAGTACTTAGTATTTTGGGGGACTGCGTTGAGGGGTATCGTAATAAAATGGCAAAGACCAAAGTACCCCAGGACAAATAAGTTTTGGAAGCCCTAACCTACATAATAAGTCTGTATAAATTTTTTTATACTCGATGCGTCTCTATGCGTTTCCCTGTTCTCAGGCCAAAGATCGTGGCAGCTAAGAATATGTCGGTCACAGCACGGTCGCCGGAGATAGTGGAAATCCCTTCGGAAAAATGGCTACCAACATGGCGGAGAAAATTACCGCCAAATCTACACTTGATTTTTATGACACCTAAACTGAAGTCATATATGAGACATAGATATAGGTACTAGCTGTACCATTGTACCCTGTGCGAATTGCTATTTCACAGACTAAAATAAATTCGAAGGAAATATATTACACCAATATTAAATTAATTTTAAGTTATTTTACTGATAGGTACGTGGGCTTGACAGCGCTGTCGAAAATTGATCGTACCATCTCAGAAAGTTTCGTGGGCTCATTCACAACAACTTTACTAAAGATCATTACGTCATGATCAAATATACTGTTTCTCGATTTTATCAAAAAATACAGACAAACATTTTATTAAGGTATACATATAGAAATACAAGCTGTGTCCCTGTGTATACTACTATAACCTATTTCATCCCCTTAGGGATTGAATTTCTAAAAAAAAGAGGAGAAATGGTTGCAATGCACTTGTATAACCTCTATGCGGATGACCTCGAAACTTCATCATCAGCCGCAAGAAGTCCACTGCTGGAGACTTCCCCCAAAGAGCGCCAAAGGTCGTAGTTACGAGCCACTTGTAGCCAGTGATTACCTGGACCTCGAAACTGAAGCGGGTGAAACCGCGGAACACAGCTAGTATTATTATATATTTTGTCCACTACATACAATGAGATCGACAATATTCTCACAGGAAAAGTCCACGAGGTCCCCACAGAGCAGCGGGTCGTCGGAAACACGAAACAATGGAACTCGTGAACCCACCGATCCGTTGTCTCTTATACTTTCTTCATTGTTTTGACCAATTCGTCAAGTGGCTATCGCATGGCCGGGGAGGTTTGTGCCAATCAACTTCTGCTGTTGAGAAACTCGATTCTCACCCTTATTTCTATCACCTTAAGGATTGTAGAGACGTTTATGCGGCGCACTGTACCTTGGTATCTCAAGTGGTGTAGGAAATATAATTGATTTGCACGAGTATGATTCGAATATTGAGTGTTTTCGAGTGACACTTGAAATGTATATCACAACCCCATTTATGTAAGTCAGTTAATACTTGGACCCTTTGTAGTTTTTATAAGAGCGTCAGTAGCCTTGCAGCTGAAATGGGCCGGCATGACCGGAGGTACCTCAGTCTTACATCAAAGTGAAGATGTGTTATCGTGTACCATTTAATGTGTGAATTTCCAGTGAAAATGAAAATAAAATGAAAAAGTTTTTATTTAAAATTGAATTACAGAAATTACTTTTGAACATCAACAATTACATCTACCACCGGTTTAACCCTAGCCCGGTCCTGAGAAGAACCGGCGAAAAAAACTCAGTGGGCCTTAAAGTGGTCACAAAAGTGAAATGTTTAATATTTTTAAACGTGTTTAGAAAGCAGAAGGAGTGCAACAAAAATAAATGTGCTAATTTATTACTCAACCTCAATGGCAAATATGATCATAAAATATCGCATACTATTGGTGAGACAAGGTAATACTCGGCGCCTTGAGGTAGGTACCTACTTACTATCAAGAAGCATCAGCCACAACCTCTACCTCCTATTGAAACCAAATTACACCTACTATATTCCGATAAAGCTATTCCTTTTCAATAATAACATCTTACGCGCAATATAAGGGGAGGCCGATCACAAAATCAATCCACATTCGCCGGTAAAAAGGTCCAGGAGCCAATATTTCGTGCTATCTGCGACACTCCCGCGGCCGCTAAAAACTCAATACAGTATTGCTTTCACAGCGAAGTAGCTGAGCTAGCTGATGTGGATGCGTCTAGTAATTTACTTTCATAAGGTTACGAGACAGTGACAATTATTGTAGGAGAATGATAATAGAATGAATCAGTTTATTTTCCCTCAAAAAAGCGTGAAGAGGTCACGTTTATTACTACCTAATGGTTGGCATAGCGTATTCAGCCATATAGTCCAATGGTTAGTAGGGTAGTCCGGAGTCGGGATATCAGCGGAGTGACAAACATCATAAGCCATCGGTCCTGCGGTCATATCTCCGGTTGTATTCGAATACTATCTCAGTGGAATATATAACGTAATAGGTAGTACACTTGTATCTGAGCACATACTTGTGTGTGCACTGTTGGTCACCATTTATAAATAAAATTAAATTAAATTAAAATCTTTATCGACAAAAACAGTCAACGCAGGTGTAATGTAGAGCACGTCATGTGCATCTTTAATCTTTTATTCTACTATTTCGATAACATTTTCATGGTCGTCTTTCGTGCAGTTTGTAAGTGTAGCACATTCGTATGGAAAAGGCAACACAACTGCGACACCTCCAGGCAAAAGTTTATGGGGCACACTATAACCACCACTGCTCTGACGCGTAACTGAAATTTACTTGTAAATAACAAACCCGATTCAGAAGTGTAAGATATGTAACAAACAATGAATGTTACACAAACCTTGAATTTTTCCTCACCATTTTACTTCTTTTATTTCTTTCATGTCCTAACCCTTAAAATCGTTTCATATGAAATAAACTCTAAATAATACCAAAAGACTAAGGCACATCCACGCTAGTCTAGCGGGTGCTGGGTCAGCGCGACAGGCGTGGGCACATAACGAGTTTAACAGAATATGATTTTCGCTCGCCGCTGAATGAGAGAGCGTTTTACCGTCACTTTTTACGTCGCCCCATGAGAGTTACTCCGCAGACTGTGCCGGGAATATGGCCGCTTAGTTCGTGTAATATTACGTCGCTGTTTTATTATTACGAATATTGTACATATATTATATATTATATCTATACAGATATTAATAGTAACATCCTACATATAAACATCATATATCTATACATTAAATATATTTACGAAAATTAATTGGCGGCGTAGTTAAAATAGTATTAAAACACTTTTCAATGTTTTTTATTTTTTTTTGTTTGTCTGTTTGTACAGTTTAAACTTCGAAACTACTCGACGTCTTCAAATGTAACTTTTTGTGGTCTATAGATACTAAGCCAGGTCAACATCTAGAACTTTTTACTGCGGGAAAATCGCTCATTCCTACGGGAAATTCAGTAATTTGACTTTATTCGACGGACATGAATATTTTAAAGAATAGGAACATTTTTTTGGGATAAAATCTTTCCTATGTGTTAATCCAAGTTACCCTCTATGGGTGTGCCAAATTTCATGAAAATCGGTTCAGCAGTTTTTGCGTGAAGGAGTAACAAACAAACATACAAACTTTCACATTTATAATATTAGTAGGATTATTTCGTAGTTGTGGATCGGTTAAAGAAGTGCGCTCGTTGGAATGAGAAACATATTTCGTTCAAATTGAGTTAGTCTAAAGAACATCGTTACTGATTTCGTCCGGAGTCCGGAAGAAGCAGGCGTACCTGGTCCTCGGAGGGAACAATAAATCGCCAGCCTATTTTTCCCGTCATGATGCCTTGCTTTCCCAACGGAATATGATAGCATTTGTGCATAATTGTCCCGCGTAGTTTTAATGAACATGGTCGCCGTAATCGTCAATCTTTGGGGATTGCCATCTTGAGTACTATATGCAGCCGTCGATTATCCAGTATGTTTCTATTCCTTTACGGAGGTGTTTGAGTTTTCTTTCAACGCTTTGAGATGAAAATTGTATAATACCTAATCAACAGCTCCACAAGATTTCAGTTTCAGACTAAGGCGAAAATAGTTCAGCAAATTCGTTTGATTTGAACGGAAATGAAATGAACGCTGGCGAAACATCTCCAAAACTGGAGCAGGACGCAGGGCAACACATCTGTGCCACTATGTGGATGTCTATGAGCGTGAGTAGTCATGAAAATGCGACTGCTCGACTATAAAAAACTGGCCAAGTGCGAGTCGGACTCGCACATGAAGGGTTCCGTACTATTATTGTATGGGCACCCCGCCCAAGTGTTTATTTTTTTTATTTTTAGTATTTGTTGTTATAGCGGCAAAGCAAATACATAAGTTGTATACAATACATAAATTTCAACCTTCTAGCTACCACGGTTTATGAGATACAGCCTGGCGACAGACGGACGGACAGCGGAGGCTTACGGCATGGCCACGGACACAGCGGTGCGTCTTGCGGCGCGGTGAGCGGATCGTCTGCCTCTCTCTCACTCGCGCGTCGAGTATCTCGCCGCGCCGCAAATCGCACCGCAGTGGTCGTGGCATGGCGCATACATTTTGTATGTCACGTCTTGCCGCTCACCTCGCCGCTCGCCGCGCCGCAATCCGCACCGCTGTGGCCGTGGCAGAGCGGATAGTGATAGGGTTCCGTCTACCTTTTAGGTACGAAACCCTATAAACTATAACAAAGGATAATAAGTCGTTATGTCCCTGATATCAGCACATAATCAGCTGCGGGTAATCCGGTGTGCTCTCACCCTTTAACCAATACGTGACCGCTTGTATGTGGCTGGGGGATCCACTAACTTTGGATGCGGCATATCGAATCGTTTACGAAGTCTACAATGGGATGCAAACCCCTAAGTCTGTCGATATTTTAGTCCGGTAGGCTACTGCACTAATTTCGTGATAAAATTTGATACAATACTGACTTGAGAAGTTTCATTCCTTCGGGAATATGGTAGCACCCACGGATGAGCAAAAACTGTTTCTTGGAAGCCCTGCAATTTTTTTTATATTAGCTGTAACCCTGCGTGTGTTGCTATGCGTGGCGCCATCTGTCGAAAATTGATCGTACCAACTCAGAAACCTTCGTGGACACAACAACTTTGTTAAAGATCATCACATGATCAATTATTTTTTTAATAGTATAAGGGGGCAAACGAGCAATCGGAGCCTTTTGATGACTACCGACGTCCATGGACATTCGCATGATTGTTACGCAGATGCGTTG
>LUGF01009026.1:361263-383923 GCA_001625245.1 Calycopis cecrops
CATCCCCCCCATGGGCCACCGGCTACTGACAAACCACACGAAACGCGACAGAGACGGTGCCACTTTACGTCGGTATTAAATGAGCAAGAAGAACTTCCCCGGTCGTGCCGGCTCAATTCCGTTGCATAGGAGGATGTAGTGTCATGCACCATGCATGGCACTACCTCTTCCTTATTGTATTTTTAGTTTACGATTCTATAAAGAGCATACAGACGAACATTCATTTTTATATATAGATGTGGGCAAATAAGCAGTCGTAGTCGGAGTCGGAGTCTTTCGTTGACTACTGACGCCCACAGACATTATTATTATGCAAATATCATTCTGTTTCCCTTCCCAATGAAGAGGATTCATTGGACAACTTGAAAGTCAGTGTGACTTTGGTGGTGGCATAGCCATCGCTTTTAGGGTGGTATCTTGTAAGCGAGCGGTGCGTCAACGCTGGTGACTGACTTATTCCTGACTAAATGAGTTATCTGCCACCTACATTAATTCGCACATCGCCGTCGCCACAGGCTTGTGTCGCTCACAATCGGCTCAGGGGGCGGTCCGGCGTGAAATTGTGTTCGACGCGGCGCGGCCCAAATTAACAGCTTAAGACAAAAGCTCCGTGTTATACTAAGTCTGGCGGGATTGTTGAGCTTTCGAACAGGTGCTTTTTTATTTAACGCCCTGTTCCGAGCTTAAATTAAAAGTTTTTAAATTTTAAATTTAGAACAAGAGCTTATCTATTCTACGTTTTATTCGAAATTTAAATTAAATGTTATATCTACGATAGCTCGTTCTAAATTTGAATTATTATTTTTTCCGTAAGAGAGCGTTAAAGTTAGACATAGACAGCTACCCCTTTTGCAACTTATCTCTTTCAAAGGACTGGATTCTAACAAACTGCTTAAAACACTACAGTATACCTACCCTTCATAATAATGTAATACGGTACTTCCCCGGTCGTGCTAACTACTACCTAATTAGACTCTAGCGCTTGTTATGTGCTCGTATCAATTTGTCGTTCTAAATTATAGCGGTTGGCCCATAGAAGAGGATAAGAAAAGGGCGGCGCATCTACGGAATAGTTATGCGACATCCGCATGGGTGTTGGTAGTCATCTAGAGTATCCGACTCCTTGTTATACTATAAAAAGATGTACTTTTTATACTATAAAAAGAACGGTTTCATTTAAAGTTCTTGAATAAGACAATCGCAGAAAAGCGCTACTAAATTAGTATAGACGTGTATGAAATACTAGTTTTTTTTTATAGACAGACAAACATTGGGAGGTATAATGTACAGTCGCTCAAATAAACTTTACTCCTGTAATCACAATAACTTAAAGCTGTTTAACTTCCTAGCTTATTATTTTAATCCCATCACCAAAATCAATGTGGAATAACTGCATTGAATAGCTCAATGTAATCCAGTTGGCTGTAACTCAATTTTTAGCCGGTGGTTGTACACACATTTTTCACGTTTCAATCCGTTATTATTCTTCTATATTATATATTCTATTCTATGTATATCTAAAATAGAGATTGTGATTAGGCCTGTAATAATTTTACTGTGGGGAGTATCCCGAATGTTCTGGTCTTCATTTTTAGTGTTCCACATAAGCATTGAGGTATACTCATGTAGATTCAATTTTTTCTCCGTCCTAACGCCGCAAAGAAGTTTTCCAAAAAACCTCTGCCAAAGACCACGTGCCAGTTCCCAGAGCCGATATAATTTTTTGCGGCAGTTCAATTAATTCTTATCTGATTATCTTTTATCGAAATAATAAAATTATTTCATTGTCGCGTAACAGGATTCGGTTTCACGCGGCGTTGGGTTTGTTTTTTATTAAATTCGAGGGCGATGGCGCTTGTTCAGCTGTTTGTGGTGGTGGCCGTGGGTTCGAACTGGATATTATGTGATGAATATAGAGTCTGGCCTTATCTATGCTAGTGAGATAGGGGTAGAGCAAATACAACTACTATTTTACATGTTTATATATACATAATGAAAAATTCTATACATCTTCAGGTGAGATGTCTTTACATTTTGTTACTAAAATTTATCTTGCAAATTACTTATAGCTATTTGCTTAGTCCACCTTATTTATTATATTTTTTTGAGTCGACTACAAAATCTCAATGAAGGAATTCAGTCTCAGTATCGCTTCGATCCCCCATGATCATTTTTATTTTAGTTTATGACCTGTTGAATAAAATAGAGATTTCTTTTACAGTTACATCATACGCGCATACATAAACATCTTAAAGGCCGGCAACGGAACTGCAAAACCCCTGGTGTTGCAAACGTCATTGGCCGTCGGAAATCACCTTCATCTCGTTGACCGACTGCTCGTTTGCCCCCTGTACTATAAACAAACACAAACACTATCCCCTAATACTAGGATAATGCTTGGATAAAGTTAATCTATATTTATTAATAAGAGGTTATTGTATAATAAATTGTGTTACTTAGTGAAACCTTGTCAAGTGTTCTATTATTATATTCCAGGGCCGTATTATATAAAAAACATTACATAATAAAACATTTCCAATATTCTATTACTATATTCCAGGGCCGTATTAAGCGGGTATTGGGCACTAATCACCCGAGTGCGGCGGGTAAGTGGTTTATCTCCTGGCGACTCCAAGATTTGAACAATTGTGGAAGAACATTCGTCGCTCCGCACTCGTTTGGACGACGTGCGTCGGGTACCGATTGCCACTTCAAATACGGCGTTTATATTTTACGATATGTCGTACGATATAAGTTGATGGTGGAATCTATAGTGATGAAGGTAAAGATTCATTATGAATTTATGATGTGACCAAGTCCAAGCAAAGTAACTACAAACTACACTGTAAAATGTAACTAATTGCCATAAGAGTAAACAAATTAGAGTAGTTGTTATATCAGATGATAACAGAATTGGTGATACATTCAACCAAGATACATGGCATTCATTTAATATACCTACCTAATTCTTTATTTACATATCTAGAGGATAATATGTATGATAGATATATTTTTTAAAGGGCACCAGATCTGTCACACCAACATGAATTTAATGCAAGAAAATTTTCGTGACTTTCGATGTCATTTAAATCAATAAGAAAATTATGATAGACTGCGATTGGTCTTTCTCTCTCTCTTTACACAGTCCTCAAATTAATCTTTTACATAAATATCTTAAAAAATGTTAATAATAATTACAGTTGTGGAACAAAAGATACAAATATATTGTACACTATAGTGATGGCATTTACCAGTCAAAAAATTGAAACGCCTACTGAGTAAAGAAAGCTTTAGCGTTTGCTTTGCGCTTACCTGATTTCTTTCGGATGTACCTACTGGTGGTTATATTATTGCAATTTCCGTAATAGTTCGTAATATTTGGCCCATGGAGGTGGGAGGAGAAAGGAGGGCAGCGCATCTGTATAGCCTCTAAGCGGATGTTTGTGGGCGTCGGTAGTCATGAAAATGGCTCCGGCTGCTCGTTTGCCCTCCTATATCATAAAAAAAAAATCGTTCGTAAAACCAGCGAATACTGTTTTGTCTGCTCAGTACAGGAAGACGATTGGGGGTCAGAATCTTTTCCCGCAGATGAGCAGAGATGTACCGGGTATGTAGCTGCCCTTACTATATGTCGTACAGTATAAAAGTCACCAACCACTCGAAGACAAAGCTAACTTACCTTACTGAAGTGCTCCGATTGTCCCAACAGTTTACCCCCTCCCCGCCCCCCCACGAATACGGATTTACTTAAGTTCGCTCGTTTCGTGCTCGGTGGTACGGACTTAATCCTATCAATTACTTATCAGGTGTTGTTTTGTTGTATAAAAGAGAATTAGATATAATCGGGTGACGAATATAAGTTATAATGCCACTAGCTGCGCCCCGCGGTTTCACCCGCGTAAATTTCGATCCCGTGGAAAATAGAAAATCATCTTACGGCTTCCCATAGGAACATTTTTTCGGGATAAAAACCATCCTATGTGTTAATCCTAGTTACTCTCTATGTGTGTTCCAAATTTCATGAATTTTGGTGCAGCAGTTTTTGTATGAAGGAGTAACAAAGAAACAAAAAACTTTCGCATTTATAATATTAGTAGGATAGTGCCATTTCATGTCACGCTGCATTTTAAACGAGCGCAGGGCCAGTACGACCGGGTGGTACGTCACGATGTTGGCCTAAAGTGCCATTTGTGCAGTCGTATTTTGTGCATTTCCGGTGGCCCTTGGAGAATGAAGGAGAAAGGAAGGCTATGCATATGCACGGATCTATGACCTATTCTGAAACCTCGATTCCTCGTCAATGCTATAAAAAACACTTGCATGTGATGCCTAGGAATGCAGCTCTAAATCCTCAATGTCAGTGTTAAGCCCTCCTAATATTATAGTCATGTTCTATTATGTTAAAATGAAAAAAATGCTCCCTTAATTTTTTTCTTTCTTATTCATACGCGACACTCGACTGAAGTTTACTTCTTATGAAGGAATATCGTTCTGTAGTGAGAGGTTCCCAAGAGACATTGTCGGTATGTTATTCTTAAAGTTACCATTTCTCACTGTTTTCGCGTTTCGTGTATTCGTAGCCGGTGGCCCATGGTGGGGAGGAGGAGGATGGAGGGCAACGCATCTGTATAAACTTTATGCGGATGTCTATGGGCAAAGCATAAAATAGGCTTAGACTGCTCGTTTGCCCCTTTACTTCTACAACAAAAATATATTTAAAAAAAAATATGGTAGGTATATGTGGGTAAACGAGCAGTCGGAACCATTTTCATGACTACCGACGCCCACAAACATCCGCATAGAGGCTATACAGATGCGCTGCCCTCCTTTCTTCTCCCGCCTACATGGGCCACCGGCTACTATACACCGCACGAAACGCCATTTAAATTGTCATTTTTAAATTGTCCACATTAAGCTTTGAGGGCCACTAAATACCGCCGTTATTTTGAGATATTAAGCAAACCTTCTTAAATCGCAAAAAATATATTCTCCTCGTAATAATATTGTAAAAATATTCCACCGTTCCGTGGAAAATACGAAAATGCCAATTTTTATTGATTGCACAACCTATAACGCTCATTATACTTGAAAATTACTAACGGAAAGGCGACTCAAGCCGGAAAATTTTAATATCCGTACCTAAATACGAGAGGGACAGCGTTATTACTTATGCATACGATAGAGGGAGATGAAAAATCGTAAAAAAGCTAAAAAATTCACTGCCGATTTCAGCTACTTACATATTTGGAACCATCAAAAGGAATCGGTTGGCTTTGGAATAATTTTGAATTGAGAATACGCTTTGGCGCGCCTTTTGTACAATCAATATTCAATGTTGGCAGCACTGCGCGTTCGAAATTCGAATTTACACACACTAGCTTGAAATTTAAATTTCTTAAGCGATTTTCCAGAGAGGCATTGAATATATACATAACATTTTAATATTTTGATAATGTGTACAGTAGAATAAATTAATATAATTAATGTACCTACCACTACTACACACACTACTACCAATACTTGTTGCATTACGGTGACAACAGTATTTGGAACTAGCTAGCAAGGGGTGCCATGCTGCATACATGCATGTAGCCGAAGTAAGTCGCCATGACCGGGGAGGCACCTCTCGCTTGCACGAGACCGGTGTAAAGTGACAGCTGTGCTGTCGCGTGTCATGTGGTGTGTAAGTAGCCGGTGACCCATGAAGATGGGAGGTGAATGGAGGGCAGCACATCTGTATAGCCACTATGCGGATGTCTATGAGCGTCAGTCATAAAAATGGCTCCGACTGCTCGTTTGCCCACCTCTAACATATAGTTAAAAAAAAAACAGCTGTAACTTCACACAATCAGCCGGACGACGTCCACTGCCGGAGATCGGCCTTCCCCATACAGCACCACGGGTCCCGATCACGAGGTACTTGCATCCAGCGACTCCCCGACACCATAACCAAGTCTTCCTGTGCGAGGCCACCGTTGAGGAACCTTTCTTCCCTCGCGGATATCAGTTCAGCGAGTGTTATTGCCACTTCAGCTTATTGAGTTTCTGAGATATGTCTGTTACCATGTTCTCTAGCGAATGTCAGAATTTAGGACAATATTTTTGTTTTTTTAGTAGAAAAATACAAGGCTTTTTCCAGCGTGTGCATCTGACTTGCTTCGTGAACTGTCGTTTCACGTCGGGCTCATATGGAAAGAGGAATCGAGAAGAAAAGGCGACTTCTATTATAGACATTTAGACAACCTGCAACCCCGCGAATATCTTATAAATGAGTTATTGAAGAGGCCGAACTAAAAAAAGGTAAATTGGGTTTCTAGGCTGAATATCACAAGTGCGGCCCACGTTTCGTTATTTTGCCGCCTGGCGGTCCTTGCCTGCCAAAACGTTGCCGACCGCTGGCTGAGACCATAAAAAATTAAAAGTAGAAAGAAAGATAGAAAGAAAGAAAACATTTATTTGACCACAACACAAAAGACACACAATAATTTAGAGACTAAACAATAAAATAAGCATAGTGCGCCTTTAGGCTGCGCCAAAATGGTTGAGGTCCGGCATACTCTAAGTACCTAGTTAAATATAATAAAATAATAGCTGCGTTTCGTTAACAATAATAAAAAGTTCAAATCTGTCCTGTGGTGATAAGTGATACAAGTGCAAAATCGTAATTTTACAGGAGAGCGAAAATAAGATTTAAAATATATTATTTTGTGAACCAAGGAGACTAGAATCGATCTGTGTACTTCATATTTTATCAATAAGATAAACACATTCTCTTTAAAATACATTTAATATTTTTCGAAAAATATTATAAATTTGGAGAAACATTTTCTTGAAAAAAGTACGGGTTGTACCTACTAAGATGAAATACGAGCAAAAAATATGTGTTAAATGATACAAGGTTAGTTAAATCAGTGTGCAATACAATTCAAGAGAATCAAATTGCTTTTGGAACCAATACTTAATGGGGTACTCTTATATTATATCAATATGCACTTTTTTGTTCACTTGTATCATTTTTCACTATAATACTTATCTCCGAAACTATAGCAAATAGAAGTACTTGAGTTGGACCAAAAAATTAGTAATTTTTTGCCGATTATTTTATATAAAAACAAACAAAAAAAGGTACAAGTCGACTGACATCACTCTTCACAGGAGGCACATAAATACCTATACTTAACGATCTTCTCATACCTACCAAATAGGTACATAAATTTTCATGGAAATAAAAAAAAGTAGTTACATTGGATTGTGACACAACGTAATACCACATTTTTATATTTATGGTTTATTAGTGTTCCGTAAGTTTAACAAAAAGAAGCTTGTGACGCCACCTATGCGGTTATTGAATAAACTAATTCGAATCAAAATATCACACATCTATGCGTTAATATTTTTATCGTGTTGACAATTGCTATACTAAATAGTTCCATCACCCCTCACAAGATGGCGCAGTCATAAGAATACACTTTATGAAAAGCGCCATCTAGAGGAAGCATAATAAACTATTAAAACTACAGCGTATCTGAGTTCAAAGCTCGATTGTACGTAGAAAGCTGACCACAGAGCAAAGTAATATACTGGGAAGCTGACTGAAAAAGCTCACTAAGATTTGTCTCGCTTTACCACTAGATGTCACTACGTACATACTAAAAAGTAAAATCTTATTTCTCATACGTATGAGCATGTTATTTGGGAAGCTGAAAGCACCAGATAGTTTTTATTTTAATTATCTTAGAAGAAATATTCCGATTTTCAAATTCAATCAGTTAATAGATAAGTTAGCTTTTATACAAAGAAATTTCAAAATGTATTTTTAGATTTTTGCAGATTATAATCTTTAGTCTGTACCACATCCTTCCTCCTCCTTCCTTCCTTCCTTTTATAAAAACAAAAATTATTTTAAGGGCCTGAGGAAAGCCTTGCGAGCCCGCGGCTGCCCACTATGCCCCTACCTGGATCTGGCGCTGCTAAAGGTAGATAAGTAGGTACACCAATAAACTTTATCATTAATTCTAATAATAGTAGGAATAGGATTATTATGATTTAGTTATAAGGATTACCTATTTATTATATGTAATGGGATAAGGAATTTATTGGTCGGGCTTCACGCTTCACATTATATCAAATTTGATATACCTAAGATAATATATATTTAAAATAATAATGTACGAACATTAACACAATTTGATTTTTCGATTCGATTTCTTGAAATGTTTGCGCGAAAGGTTAGATAGATCTACAATTATTTTTTTAACTAGGGAGGTAAGTGGGTACTAACTAAACAATTTAAATAGTCAGATATTATAAAAGATACTTAGTTACGTACCTTCTTAGGTAGTAAGTATCATTACTTTGTACCTATCATGTTTAAATACATGTAAATAAATTACTATAAAATCTGTTAACTAGCTGTGCTTCCCTTTTTAAAATGAAAGTAATTAGTTACTATGGATAACTACATATTCCGGACTGCAATATAAGAACTATAATACATAACATCTGTTTAATATACGATATAAAAAGTTAAACAATTGACAGTATGAATGCAAGTAAGTAGGTAGGTACCTACCTACTAGGTACCTCTCTATCTAGCTGTTTACCTAGACCTAGTATAGCGGTATCCTTGCGCACAACACAAACTAAATCTAGGTATATACTAAAAAACTACTACCAGGGTGCTACAAATTTTATTTAAATCAATAATTTAAATAAAATTTGGCAATTATATATAGATTATTGGACAGACATAATTTTACTTTATATTCAAATATATTGAATTGGAATAAGTTATAAGGATAGAGTTTATATGCGTAAGTCTGCGAGGCACCGGTATAGGTACAATCAAATGTAAATTAATTGTGAGCGTTCCTACATTTATATTCGCCGTCAAACTAAGTGCGCGCTAAACGAAAAGTTGTTAATTAAACACCAAAAGCTTAATTACGACACCATATCCAACAACAAACAACAATTCACGCGACACATGCACACATGGGCACAAACACGACCCAAACACAACACATGGAATCCGGCAGTCCGCCTCTAACCATCGCTAGGGATGGTTTCGCTGCCCGAGAATAAAATCGCGTGAAATTTAAAAACAATTGTGTTTATTATGTGTTGTGTTTTGTTTACGTGAATGTTGTGTTTTGTTTGTTGTGTCTGTGCGTGTTGTTAGTGATGTGCTCGATAGCAAGTGTGTTTAGAATTGCATTATTAATGAGTATCACCGTTGGCAAAGTTAGAAATGGCGGTTGGTATTTATTTTAAACGTCTATAATTTCTTAAGTCCTTGGATAAATTACACATTGATACCAATTTCTTGATGCTTTTTAATTTTAGCGCGTTACTAGTATCTGTATTAGTTTACCAGACAATCCCGCCAAAATTTACGCTACTCAAATAACACTAATCTGTATTCATGTAAAATAGACGGCAAATCACTCTTTAATAAGAACAAACCATGTTCTTTCTTTTCTTTAAAAGGGTTTTAGACAGGTGCTACTGTCACATAAAAGTGTAAAACAGTTACCGTTATAACCAAGGGCCAAGTTTATAAAATGTTATTTACCCCCATCTCTGTAGATCGTTCCCTTTCTATTACCTACTGCTTATTTGGTTGTTTGACATTAATTGATTTCATTTTAGTTTTTCATTAGTCTATACTTACGTGAAGATTCGGATCTATGTTGAAAGTTGCTTAAGTAGGCAAAGTACTTATTCAATGAAGTAACAACAAATTATAGAATATACTTTTAAGTAAGGTTTACCTATGTACCTAAATTGTAGGTAATATATATATTACCCATTGTCTTTCCCTATACAATGGGTACCTATAGAACCTAGGTAATGTAATGTAGGTCTTGGCTAAGTACTTGGTTCTAGAATGTACATACCTAGTATTTATTCAGTTGGAACTAAGAAAATGCTTCTGTAATTACTAAGAACAAAAATCTCTACTTTCGACTTTGTCAAAAGCTATCCAATATCTAAAACATAGGTATATGACTATTGACTAGTAGTTAGGTGTCTAAAATGCATCTCTCTAGTTTCTCTATTCACTAGGGATATGTCATATTGTAAACATATAGCATGTCTTATGAGTTATGTCTTATCATCGTTAACAACTTTTGCCGGGAAGTCTATCTGTCAATGAGTTGTCAGGCTTTTATAGCATAATGGTGCAAACGATAAGTCTGAGGCCTTTCATAACTACTGAAGCATTACAAGTATCATCATCGTCAGCCTATTGCAGTCCACTGTTGGACAAAGCCTCGTACTTCGGCTAACCTTTCCCACTTCCTGCCCACAGCTTTGCGTATGTCGTCACTCCATCTAGTCTTCATCAGTCGGCCTCAACGATCATCGGTTCTGCGGCAGATATGGCCGGCCCACTGCCACTTCACCTTGCTAATCCGAGTAGCTATATCGGTTACTCTCTCGAAAATTAAGCAATTGTTTAATTGTTATACAGGCATACTGCTGTCTGCTTTCCTTTTGCCCACTGGAAACTGACATACGAATGGCGACGGCATATCTGACACGTTTTGTACTTAGTATACCTACCTGTTATCGAGAGTCCATGTTCATTTCGAACCAATTCTAGTGCAATGCAAGGAACGCCAAAACAGCAGATCTTCTGCTTGTTACATATATATATATGTCAAGTGGAAGTAGAACAAGTCTGACAGATCTGAGTTGACAGCTGATGCCTAAGTTACTGGTTATCCCATATATGTAATACATGGGTTATCCGCAGCTCTCTGCCTACGGTGATATATGCTTGTAGCTGTCACTAAGTCATGGTCGTAATGTCAAACACCCCCCTCTCTCTTGTCATCTGTACCTATCCATAGACATCATCTATGGACTATCGTATAAATATTCAGTGCGTACACTGTATATATATGTGTTGTCTAAGTTTAGTCTATGACTGATGATACTAAACACTGCTATATACTTCAAGCTATTATCATAAAGATATACTAAATTATATAGACGTAAAGGTTTATGAAAGGCATCCAATAAGCAAAATATAATGTCGGCGAAAGCTTGCATTTTATTTATGTACACGTTGCTACAACTGGTTTACCCGGTCCACACTTTTATATTTTACCCCTCGACTTTTATACTTTTAGTCCTTGATTTCTATAAGTTGCCATTGCTGCGTTGTACCCGAATAGGACGGGAGTGGAAGTGACTCGCGCACGTGATTTTGGAGTAGTGATTGCTATTTCGTGCGGTCTATTAGGAGCACGTACACAATAGTACCTTGCCTCTACCTTCTAGAATCTACATGATTACATGAAACTTTTTTTTTGAGGTAATGCAGGTGAATGCCTTTCCGTTACCCAGAATCCCTCAACCGGGGAAGTGGTGGCTCAACCGGGGAAGTACTACCGACTAAATCCCTGCGGGTGCCTTCAGCTTCCCTTGTCCGGCATAGCTTTGGGGGATCTATGCCGGAGAGCTGGCAGCATCTTCGGGGGGTAAAGGGCGGCATTGTCACATGATACCTATCTCATACCGCCGCAGTATAATTATATTACTATTCTGTCGCGTTTGGTGCAGTTTGGTAGTTTCTGATCGGACATTAATTGTAAGAAAGAAGATGGGTCTTGGGCGTCGTGCGTTTAATCCCTGAAAGTTGAAAAAGACTTAAAAGGAGAGAGAAAACAAGAGTTCTAAGCTTGATAAGCTCTGAGATGTTGGCCACTAACGTACCTACATAGTGTGTCCTACACTAAGTAGTTACTGATGGGGAAGACTTGACATGTTAGAGGCTAAGAAAGGTTGACAAATAGATAATATTGAAATTTTTGGTAACGTAAATAAATTACAACTTTATTTAATAGTCGTATAAAATACGTCAATTAGTAAGGCTGGAGTAATATATTAATACAGAAAATATACATACTTACCTATCTACATATAAATATGCATTCATACGTACAGACACATAAACGTTTAGAAACCATTAACTTACAGACTCAGCCTGGTTTATAAGTTGAACTTAAGAAAATTGAACCTCTACTTGATTGATATCCTCAAGAAAAGAACATAAGGAGTGTTGGGTGAAATTTCTATTATTATTAATTATTATTTCTTACCTATTTAACTCCACACATATTGATCTATTTATCGTTGGGATTGAAAATATAAAAAGGAAAGGAAATTACCGAAATTTCCACTCGTTCATTTTTAGACGTCCGGTTGGCGTGGAAATAACTTCATCATTATGTCACCTCGAAGTTTACGAGTCACCGGGATAAAAATAAATGGGAATCCATGATGTGAAGTTGCTTTTTAGGGTTCTGTCCTTTGAACGGAAAGCCCTTTTAGGGTCTACTAGGCAACACTGACAATGTCTCACATTTTATGTGAAATGATCTGCAAATGTTTGTTTGTAATTGAGTGTTATTTAACATATAGTTTACTAAGTTTCGGTTAGCTTACTTCTTAGATTTAACTTACGGTTTTTTTAATGGGGCAAGTGAACATTCGGATTCATGACTACCGACTATAGACATCCACTTAGAGATATGTTGCTCTCCTTTCTCCTCTCTTCTCCATAATGAACCTGTTACCAACACACGAAACGCAACTGCACAGCTGTCACTTTACACTCGTGTCATATAAGCGAGAGGTACCTCCCCGGTCGTTTCGGCCCAATTCGGCTGCATGCATGCACGAAGCGTGGGACTATTGCTAAAACTAGATTTTCTTGTTTTTCATAAGGGTTCTGTTCTTTTTGAGAATACTTTGCAAATAGGTACAAAACTAATATACATTAAGTTAAGGATAAATAAGCTATGATCAGATCAATTTAAAAAAATAATCCATTTTTCCATTTTCCATGGAATGCCCCTACTATCATTAAAATAAAAATATATTTACAGGCACAGAACAGACGACGGAGAAGGAAACCCGACCGGAGTACATCCATCCAGACGGTCTACTCAACTTCGATCCCTACCTCTCCGACTTCAAGCCAGTGGTGGAAGAAGACGACTACATACCACTCCCAGAAAACGACGAGACCATAGACGGTCTACCCATATTCCTTCTAGAGCCGAAGAACTCTTACGTGCTTAGGACCAAACCGGCCACGCTTTTGTGCAAAGCTGCCAACGCTCTCCAGGTCTTCTTCAAGTGTAACGACGTGAGAACAGAGAAGACTGTGCAATTGGAGCATGTGGATCCGCAGAACGGCATCAGGGTTGTGGAGGCGGAGCTGAATGTGACCAGGAATGAGCTGGATGAGTACTTCGGGGGGAAGTACAGCTGCGAATGCTACGCTTGGAACAGTAAAGGGAAGATACGGAGCCAAGCTGTGTATATTGAGTTCGCTTGTGAGTATATTTTTGTAAGCTTTTTGTACCAATAGCGTAGGGTCCCTAAAGGGTAATGACCCTAAAGGGCTTAACAAGTTAAAGAATTAACGTTATCTTTTTAGGCGAAGCTATTAATTCAGGTGTCATGTGAATGAATTTATGAAGTGACAAATTCTTTAGGCGCGTTGGGCTTTTTACAGGAACAAAAGTCAACCCTTTCGAAATTGTTAACGACATCACATGTATTATAATACTTACTTTATAACATCGTTTGCACACAAGTATCCAGTGTAAAGAAATATAGAGAAGAAATACATTGATCAACTCCCTCTGTATTTTTTTTTGATATAGGAGGGCAAGCAGCCTTTTCATGACTACCGACGCCCACAAACATCCGCATAGAGGCTATACAGATGCGCTGCCCTCCTTTCTTCTCCCACCTCCATGGGCCGCCGGCTACTTACACACCGCACGAAACGCGACAGCACAGCTGGCACTTTACGCCAGTCTCGTGTAAGCGAGAGGTACCTCCCCGGTCGTGCCGGCCCAATTCGACTGCATGCAAGCATGCTGTGTGGCACTACCTCTTACCTTCTTCGGTTTATTCGGCTTCGGCAATAACTGTTAGCCGTTCAGTCACGAAAGACAAGCGTGAAGTCACAGCTATGCTGTCACTTTTGTGCGGTTGGCCTATCAGGGGATAGGAAAAGGAAGGCAACGCATTTGAACTCAGCTTTTTATGAAGGATTATATTGTTTTTTTTTTAATTTATTGTAGACAATAATATCATGTTTCTGACGCATCTCGAGACGACCCCTATCTGCCAGCAGCCATTTATATCGCAGATAATATGTGAAAGGCTTGATCATAAACAAATGAAGACTATTGTTTATGCCGTCAAGTACAGGAGTCCCGCATCAGGGATTCCATCTTGTTCAAAGAGCGCTATTGCATTGGCAGACTGCCTCGTGGTCTAGGGGTCATGTTCACAGACGTGAAATTCCAGTTTAGCATCGGTCGGGCCAAAAAGTGCTAGTGGGATTTTTCAAATTTTAGGAATAATGTGGAGTCAGGAATTTGGAGGTAACATCGCCGTCCCTCGCAGAGTACGTTAAGTCGTCGGTCCTGCGCCTGATTTCTCTCCAATCGGGTCTGCTCTACACTTGAGCACTGTAATACGCCCCATACGCATCTATAAACTCTGCGGATGTCTATGGGCGTCGATACTCGTCAAAAGCTCCGACAGCTCGTTTGATTATTTTTGTAGTTATTATACAAATGTTTTGTTAAAACTGTATTCAATAAATTAACAAGATTCGACACTATGATGACTATAAATACGAATCTGATGATCACCATCTCCAAACATTGTTGATCTCAAACTTTGAATACAATTTCAAACACCAGGGCTAGTTCTACAGGAGCCCCACTAATTAATGTGCAACTATTAAAAAAAGGCTCTGGAAAGTTCCATCCAACTTCGGGATGTTTGCAAATAGTTAAACAAACAGGAAAAACTGGGAGCAGAAGCTCGGGCGGCGCGTATTAAACATTTTCACTCCGGACTCTGTTGGAATTCTTTGATACTCGCGTTGTTGCGCCTCGCGATTGCAATCAACATTTTTTTTATAGTATAAGGGGACAAAGGAACAGTCGGACCCGTTTTCATACCGTCTACGACATCCGCATGGAGGTTATACAGATGCGTTGTTCTTTGTTCTCCCCCCATGAACCACTCACGAAACGCGACAGCACCACAACTGTCACTTAACGCCGGCGCGGTGGCGTGTAGCGGAGGTACCTCCCCGGTTGTGCCGGGCCAATTACATGTATCCATGCCCGTGGCGCTACCTCTTTGCGTTGCCTTTCCTTCGTTTAACGTGTATAAAATGCGAATGACCAAATGTGCATAAGATATGGCGAGGGTGCTGCCACACCACTCCGATTCACCGCAGCGGCGACTCGAGTCACGATGCATGATGCACATGCATAATGAGGGCACGACCACGTCTGGAGACAATTACCGATCTTGAAATAACCGCCCCACGCATATGCGACAGTTTTATCGACAACTGCTGGCTTACAAGTGTCGCATAGCTTAAAGTCTGTTGACAATGACAGTTGACAATTAAATAGGGTTGTAATCACTTAACGAAAACAAATACGAGTGATGTTTTTTGAAGTTTTGATACTTGCAAACTCTGAAAATCAATCAAATCATTTGCTTAGAAGTATTTAATTAAAGTTTTAATAGATATATAATCATAAGTCATAACCATGTGATCTCAAATCCCAATGAAAGCGCAGATGACGTCACACTTTACAAACTCGTAACGTGCGCTGTACCAGTAAATGTCAAATGGCGTGCGGCGGTCGTAATGACGTGCGATGCGCTTTGTTTTACAGCGTGCGACGTCATCCACATGTAACTACTAGTGATGCGACTCGAGTAGGAATTTGCAACTCGAATCACTCGAGCAAGATTGTTCCCTCACTCGAGTTATACTCGAGTAAAAAAGTCACTCGAGTGAAAATGTCGAGTGACGAGTTCACTCGGCGACCCAAGTGTAATCGGCGCGACGAGTGAACTCGAGTGAACTCTGTCAACTCGGTGCGCCGAGTTCACTCGAGTACGAGTTTGACAAACTGTCTCGAGTGACTCGAGTAAAAACATGACTCGAGTCGCATCACTAGTAACAACCGATAAGTGCGTTCCAGCACTAAAAACTTCAAAATTAAAATAGAAAAGCGTAATTAAGTAAAAAGATGCGAATGTATTATTTACTTAATTACTTATCGAATGTCTATTCATTTACAAATTATAACATTTGTACGAGTATTATTTTTGCAATAGTGTAAAAGAGTAAATGAGCAGTGGCTTTATAGACAATTCATCTACAAGCATGGGACGAAGCACTATCTCTTACTAAAAATTAAACCGCTATCTATGAAAATCGATTTAATAATTGTATACAGCCCTATTAAGTTATAATCAACACGAATTTCCCAGATATTACATAAATAAATAAACCGACGCTCCAATTAAGTCGTCCAAAAAATTAGGGAATTAACGTTCTTGGGGTGTTTCATATCTGACAGCATCTCTTTAACCTTGATAAGGGTACTGACAGCTAATCTAATAAAACAATCTACTTTTTATATTTATAAAATTTACGGCGTAATGTTTTTATAAAGATAGCTCAGTGATGTGGAAATAGAGACTGTGTCACGGTTCGATTCTGACTGATGCCTCGTATTTCAAATCTTTTTTTAATTACCTAAGTTAGAATGGTATATAGATATATTTAAATATCTAAGTTAATTAAATTAAAACTTATTCTTATATCTCTGTATTTAAGTGGATTTATTAGTAGCACATTGGATAATAAATGGTCTTTGTTGTATTTTTTTGCATAGATATTTAAGTAGCCCAAAATGGGCAACCCTAAATGTTTAATGTTTTGCAAACTATAACTTCATCTCACTATGTGTCACTATCACGAGACAACAATGGAAAATCACTCTCTTTCATTTATTTTAAGAAATACAAGACACTTGTAAGTGAGTTATTTGCGTGATTTTCTGAGTTTACAGGTATCAAAGAAAAAATATCACTTGCATATATTCAATTATTGTTACACCCTATTCTACTAATATAAACACAAACGTAAAATATACTGAGCGGATATTTAAATGAATTTAGGAAGACAGATTATATGTAAAAAAAAAATTCTATCCTATAAAAGCTTTTTATTCTAAAAAGTCAAGTTCTCATTCATATATCAGGAACAGTTCTAGTAAGTAATAAAGATGCGATAGAAAGCCGCGAACAAAACTAACGTTTAGAATCTTGCCTCCACTGTGGCAGCAAGCAGATGTTGTATTGTGTGGCATCCTTTTGTAAATAACTAAAGTAGCCAAGATGATCCCGATTAAAGTCACAATCCAATACACCATACAATGACACGCTGACACTCTAATCCCCGTGACTATGGGAATTATCTGATGGGCCCCTTGAAACCCGAGATGTACCAAAATCTGATAGACCACAATGCTGTTAAAACCGTATCGAATTTCATTCAGCAGTTTTTTGTGTTGACCGTGCGAACACATCAGATAGACAGAAATATTTTCCGTTATTACACTTCAAAAGGATGTTCGTTGGTTTTATAGTATGTAATATTATAATGGCATTAAAGCTTTCCTCGTGTCAAAAAATATTCTAAGGGTCAATTTCTCTAGTTACTATTGAAGTGTCAAATAGCTAAACCCTTTTTGACCTATGACCTGGGCCCTTTCTAGTCTAAATTGATTTATTTGCGCCTCCTGATCTCTCACTAGTCAAAATCAATAATCAAAATTAAAATATTGTTATTCAAAATAGAATTTAAAAAAATGATTTTTGAACGTCAAAACTTTCATCTACCACCGCGCCGGTTCAATCCTAGCCCTGTCCTGAGAAGAACAGGCGAAACAAACTCAGCGGGCCTCATTGATTTCTTCATTATACATTCTTAATTATATACAATAAAAAATATAATTTACATTTATTTTTGTACAGAAGTAGCCTGGGAGGAGGGTACTATTCCCAAGGTGTGGTATCTGTCATAAAATCTATTACTTTGTTATCCCTTACCACACAAGCGTTCCTTAACTACTTTTATAAATTTGTTGATTGAGAGTTTTTGAACGTTTTCTGGGATCTTATTGTTGAGGCGTATACATTGACCCCTAAAGAAATAATGTAATTAAAAGTCGGGATGAAGACAGTATCGCTGTCGTGTTTCGTGCGGTATTTGACTTCAGAACAACCGCACGCACGCAGTTGTAGGTACACCTAAAGTAATATCACCAAACGGCCTGCTCGTTTACCCTTCTACGCTATAAAAAGAGTAAATTATTTACTTTAGGTACCAGGGTCACAGACTCGGCAGGTGTTGACCGACTGCGCTGAGAGTAATTAAAGTCTGCCCCCCGGTCCCTATTAATGGGGTTGTGGCGACGGAACCGGTGTGGTTACTTTAGCATGTTGTTGTAAGGATTATTAAATGTAAACGAAAAATACTATACATGGCTTTGTAATTATTGGCACATGTTAGCCATGCAAAAATTGATGAGCGTCTTTTAAGAGGGACAGCTAAATGCTGTTGTAAAGCCGAATGGGGTACGCCGAGGTATTAGTGATGCGACTCGAGTCATGTTTTTACTCGAGTCACTCGAGTCAGTTTGTCAAACTCGTACTCGAGTGAAAAAAATCCTACTCGGGTGAACTTGCACTCGTGTTACCGAGTGAACTCGAGTCGCCGAGTAACCTCGTCACTCGAGTGACATTTTTACTCTAGTGACATTTTCACTCGAGTGACTTTTTTACTCGAGTATAACTCGAGTGAGGGAACAATCTTACTCGAGTGACTCGAGTCGCAAATTCCTACTCGAGTCGCATCACTAGTAGGTATACCGCAAAGATTTGCTTGTATAAGTGTTTCTGTATAATCTGTAGATTGAAAGATGAACCGTCGCGCATGTCTCATGAGTATCAGACTTGACTATGAAATGCTTTCTTTCTCGCTTGCACACATACTATTCCCTCAATCTTCTATTCCGATGGGACGGCAGTCCCACACGACCGGAGAGACATTAGACGCAGGACCGATGGCTTCTCGTGCTCTCCTAGATGTCGGTGACAACTTCCTAACTCCGGACTGTTTTTAGAAATTGAAAAATCCCAGTAACAATTTTTGATCTGACCTGAGGTTCGAACCTGCGAACTAATGACAGTGGTTGAATATATTGACCACGACAAAGTCATAACAATAAATACTTTTTAAAAGTTATATATCAAATTTAGACTAAAGTAGGTTTTATATTTTCAAACTTATTAAGGGCCAAAGTTAAAATCCCTTTGGTTCGCCACTATAGTAACATTGTTATAAAGAACATAAAACGCGTAGTTAAATGTTGTGGAAACACTTTAGGCAAGTTTCTACCCTCTCGTTCAAGTTATTTGCTGTTGAGTTGGCGAAGATTTACTGAAAACATTATCAAGTTTTCGTATAAGAGGGATAAGATATAAATAAAAGAATTTTTATATTCATGTAGATTGCCAACTCGAAATCTATACTTTATCGTAGTAAAAATGTAAATTTTGTTTGACATGTTTGCTATTAGTAGTAGTAGAGTAGTAGAGTAGTTTTAGTAAGAGGCCACGCTGCTTTGTAGTCGTATTGGACTGGCACTATCTGCGAGGTGCCTTTCGCTTACACAATACCGATATGAAAGTGACAGCTGTGCTTTCACGTTTCGTGAAGTGTGAAAGTAGCCGGTGGCCCATAGAGAGGAGGGAATGAAGGAGGGCAATTTGTCATCCTATACTATAAAAGAAAACAGGATAAACCTTAAAAATATTTTAAGTCTAGACAATGCGAAATCAAAACCCCGCACTCTTTCAAAAGTTATAATTTTTAACGAGTGTTTTTTCACCCCCTCGCAGGGCGGGCATACGGAACCATTAAGTGGAGGAAACATTATTTCCGCTCGTTAAGCGCATTGCCATTTGACGAATGCTCACTACCACTTGTTCCGGTGTTTTCACCCCAAGTAACATTTGGGGGTGAGTTTTCAAAATACTTTGTATGTAAATTGTTAATAGGTGATTAGTCATTCCTCGGGTATAAAGTTTGGAAGAAAATTATGTTACGGTTAAAAATGCCATACATAATAGTGCATGCCCTGGAAATTTTTAATTCTTTTTTCTAACGGATAAAAATTATCATATAAACAGACTTAGTTTGATTACAAAAATAAAGTAAGTATAAAAAAAAACAATTTGGAGATGACAACAATAGTGCCAAAATTGTGATAAAAATTACACATATACCTATGCCATGTTGCATTGCAGCGAATTGTGCCGATCGCGACACGACCGGGGAGGTACCTACCTCCCGAATATACGATTTTCATCTCTGTATAATATGCTAACGAAATATTATAATAACGTTATCACACACTTATCAAGCTTTGGAGCATTGACTTATTAAAGAACCATGAACTGTAAGAATCATCAAAGCTCTTGTTAGTAGATTTTCTTCCGTTTGGCTCTCTCTTTCGTCATTCCTTAGCATTTTCATACAAATATAAAAAGAGCAGCATGACATATTAGAACTAAATTGAATGCATAAAGATTTTGTTGTATGTATGTAACAGTCTATGTTCTCAAATCCTACTAATATTATAAATGCGAAAGTTTGTATGTATGTTTGTTTGTTTGTTATTCCTCCTTCTTATTATTTTTTTCCTCATAATCTTCTCTTTTATACAGATATTAAAAAGCAGTTCGAACATTTACCTTTCCTTGGTCATCTTAATTCTCCTCTCATTCTCTGTTCTCTACACAGATATAAAGAAGCAGTTCGGGCAGCAGCCGCAGTCTGTGACGGTGGAGTCCGACCGGGAGGTGACCCTCCGCTGCAGCCCCCCTCCCGCCGCGCCTCCCGCCACCCTCCGGTGGTACAGGAACGGCAGCCCCCTAGAAGCCTACGACGATGTGCTTGTGCTGCCGCGAGTTGGCTTGCAGGTGTGATGAACATTTGTACAATAAATCCTCAACGATCGCGGACAATTTATCGTGGTTTACTAAAGCGAAATAGGGGATTGAAGCTTATTAATCATGTGACGCATGAGAAGCCGCGGGGCACAGCTAGTTCTTACCTATATAACTTAGTTTAATATAGACCGGTTAACAAAGTTAGTTTTTATTTATTAAAGGCCCGAAAAAGAACTTTGGAGTCATATTACTAACATATTTACTTTCGATTTACTTGACACTTTATAGTAACCAGGGTAATCGGCGGTAATCGGATACTAATCTAAAAGACACGGTTCCTCTTGCTTACATGATACTGATCTAAAAGTCACGGTTCCTCTTGCTTACATGATACTGATCTAAAAGACACGGTTCCTCTTGCTTACATGATACTGATCTAAAAGACACGATTCCTCTTGCTTACATGATACTGATCTAAAAGACACGGTTCCTCTTGCTTACATGATACTGATCTAAAAGACATGGTTCGTCTTGCTTACATGATACTGATCTAAAAGACATGGTTCGTCTTGCTTACATGATACTGATCTAAAAGACACGGTTCCTCTTGCTTACATGATACTGATCTAAAAGACTCGGTTCCTCTTGCTTACATGATGCTGATCTAAAAGTCACGGTTCCTCTTGCTTACATGATACTGACCTAAAAGTCACGGTTCCTCTTGCTTACATGATACTGACCTAAAAGTCACGGTTCCTCTTGCTTACATGATACTGACCTAAAAGTCACGGTTCCTGTTGCTTACATGAATCTGATCTAAAAGTTACGGTTCCTCTTGCTTACATGATACTGATCTAAAAGTCATGGTTCCTCTTTCTTACATGATACTGACCTAAAAGTCGCGGTTGCTCTTTCTTACATGATACTGATCTAAAAGTCACGGTTCTTCTTGCTTACATGATAATGATCTAAAAGACACGGTCCCTCTTACTTACATGATACTGATCTAAAAGATACGGTTCCTCTTTCTTACATGATGCTGATCTAAAAGACACGGTTCCTCTTGCTTACATGATACTGACCTAAAAGACACGGTTCCTCTTTCTTACATGATACTGATCTAAAAGCGATGGGTAAGATATCGTGATTCGTGCGCTTTTTTAGAAGGTAGTATATCGCAACGCATATGCATAACTATAAACCGTGTGGATATTAATGGTCGTCGGTAGCTAAGGCGTTCAAGTATTACGTAACGCAATATTGAAGATTTTTGACGTGACGTAACACATAACTCAGCATATTTTTACTAAAATCGAGCAAAAAAGGGTCATATTTGTCCAAATTTAGCCAATATGGGAGATTATATTTTTTTTGTTTAAAAAAGCAATGTTACTTAACACGTTGTTCTAAACCCCCCTCCCGCCCCTGTAACGTATCGTAACGTTTTACAAGACCCCTCCTCTGCCCCCAAATTGCGTTACGTAATACTTGAACGCTCTCTTAATAGCTCAATTACTCATTTACCGTATGCTATAAAAATACCATCGCTTACAAAGTCCTTTGTGCCCCTTAATATCCGTGGACAAAGTTTAGCAAAGAATAAGACAACTATTTTTAATTAAGAAAGCCTTAAATTACACGGGAACAAAGACATGGCAGGATTACACATACCGCTATCTAGCTGGAGTGCAGCCAAGTGCACCTGCAAGAATGTTACTAAATCCAGGAGATTATGGGATACATCTGGTTTAGAGTTGAACTTGGCCATGTATTGCTGTCG
>LUGF01009026.1:393775-405818 GCA_001625245.1 Calycopis cecrops
TGGTGGGAGGGGAAGCAGCCTGAACTTAAATGCAGTGCCCTGACTGTAAGGGTCAACTCACACCAAAAGAGCGGCGAAGGGCAGCGAAGCGGAGCGCAGTTTATGTGTCATATGAATTTCAACTTTATTTTCATTTTTATAGTACTTATTAACGAATTTTCGCGACTTCTGGAGCATTCCAGCGACTTCCCGAGCAGTCGCGGGAATCCGCGCGCCTTCCCCACCGGGCGGGTCGCTTCGCTTCGCTGCGCTTCGCCGCTCTTTCGGTGTGAGTTGACCCTAACTACAGCAACGGCGAGGCAAGCTAGGTTTAGGTGGGAGTGAGTAGCAGTTTGTGAGGGAAGGGGCAAACTCGCTGGGAAAGGGACGAAGAGAGTGCAAAGCCGAACATTTTACCTATGCCTAGATATTCGATGTAGCCTCATGAAAACACCTACAACCTGCCCCTGCAGGTAAACACTGGTCACTTGTAGGTGACAAGAAGGAAATTCGCTGAAGAAGAGGGGGTCGCTGGGAAAGTGGAGGAGCTAATAATGGGAGGAAATCAAGCAATGGAAATAGTTACTAGAGGTATCAATTTGGAGTCCTTTTGTGACTACCCGAGGGCATGGGTAGTCACCAAATGAAAGCATAATTTTTATGCAGATCTGTTGGACCTCATATGACCCACAAGCCACAAACCGCACGATTCTCGACGGCATAGCTGTTAATTTATCGGTATAATTTGAACAAGACAGCAAAAGGGCTTATTTTTTCCTCAAAGGTCGGCAACGCATGTTAGCCCTCTGGTGTTGCGGTTGTCTGTGGGCATTGGTGATCACTTTACATCAGGTGACCCAACTGCCGTTTGCCTCCAATGCTAAAAAAAGGCACCTCCCAGGTTGTTTCCAACTCATAGTGACACACAGCCAAACAATGAAGCAGTAACTCACTTCAGTGACACTATAGACCTGTGCAACTAATTACTAAACACCTACGCCAGTACAATCACAATGTCGGGCGTCAGTGACGTCATGTTGACGCTACACAGCACGCTACTAAAGTGTGGGAAAAAGTGAGAGAATCGTAGTCCAGTGATATTGAGACCGAGAAGTACAGTCGCGGTCGAATAATGTTAAATCTATATACAAAACTCAAACGTGACATAGCTCTATCAAGCATCTATCAACGCACAGCCCAAACCACTGGATGGATCAAGCTGAAATTTGGCATCCAGGTAGATGCTACCACGTTGGCATCCGTTAAGAAAGGATTTTTAGAAATTCAACCCCTAAGGGGTGAAATAGGTTGTTGAAGTTTATATGGATTTCTTAGAAATTAACGCGGGTGAAACCGCGGGTCACAGGTAGTTAAATATAAAAGTTTTTTATTAGTGTAACCAATCACAGAGCTTGAAAATATGATTAGCCAATCGCAAAGCTTGAATATACCATTAGCAAAATAGCGCTTGAACAGACTAGTTATTAGGTTCTGTGCTCCATGACATGCGTTCGTCGCTGACGTGTCTAGCGCACATTTAACTTCGGTCGTATGTCGTTTTTTGCTACAGTTAATAATATTTTTACCCCAATAATAATCTGTCTATCATTTTAGGAAATTAGCGTGAATATATGTTGTTTTTGTAATAATAGTAGATATAATTGTGTCAGCTACGCGTCGCCATTCGGCAGCCGCAGCCACCAGCAGTCGGCCGGCAGCAACCACTACGAGATGAAGCCCTACAGCCCGTCCGGGGACTCCGCCTCCAGTTGCTATACGAATAGTGAGTGTATATTTTAATTTGTTATTTTAGCTGTGTCACGCGGTTTCGTCCGTGCTATTGTCAACAACAGCAAGAAGACGGCCATGGCTGGACACAGACCACCTCCAGAACCACAGCATCCAGCGGCTGCTGAGCTAATTACAGCAATAGACCAGTGGGCCTCCAAATCGCTCGTAAAGCGACATTATAGTCATAATTTCAGGCAGTATTAGGGTCAATTCACAACAAAAGCGCGGCGAAGGGCAGCGAAGCGGAGCGCAGTTTATGTGTCATATGAATTTCAACTTTATTTTCATTTCCATAGTACTTATTATCGAATTCTCGCGACTTCTGGAGCATTCCAGCGACTTCTCGCGCATTCCAGCGACTTCGCGGGAATCCGCGCGTCTCGTTCGAGTTCTCATGCGATAAAAAGTATTATAGTAACTATTATAAAGTTGAAATTCATATGACACATAAACTGCGCTCCGCTTCACTGCCCTTCGCCGCGCTTTTGGTGTGAATTGACCCTTACGTGACTGGTACTACCCTGGTCGTGGCAGTCCAGTGCAACAAGACTCCAATCGCAGATTAGAATTTCGAATGTTATCTCACTACTGCAGCCCTCGTTTCCGAACAAATGTATTTCCGTCTCTTATTATTTACTTGGAAACGAGAGGGACAGCAATAACAGGTCATTGTATGAAATTCATTCTGCTCCGCGACCGGACTCTAATGAATGACTTTTTTACAGCGCGGACGATGACGTCAAGATCTAGCGAGTGCTCTTCGTCGCAGCTCGCTGAACTGATGCCGTCTCACTCTTCCCTCTCGAAGGTAGATGTAGCTGTCACGCTTCCTCCTGGTCATATGGACAGCTATAGGGATAAGATATGCCTAACTATAGTCAAGTAGTGTCATATATTCAAGTAGTACCCAACAAAAAATTGGGTACAAATGGGATAATGCTTGTGCTGGTAAAAGAGACAGAAATGGCTATGAGCATTAAAGTCCATAATATGCAGTGATTGAGCTTAAGACTTGCCCTTGCCCACAAGGAAAGGTGCATTAATAATGTTTTTTGAATTTATACTTCTTTTCCGTTGGTAAGTGTTTGTTTTTTAATGATACTGCGAATGTCACAATGGAACTACTGATACTGATCTTTATCTTTGGTTTGTTTCGTACTTTTTGTATTAATGCCCCTAATTATTGTTGTAAAGTAAAGAAATTAAATAAATTTTAAAAACTTTAAGTAGTTGTACGAAGTAAGGTTGATCTAAGCGAAGAGCACATTTTGTTCATCGCTTAGGTTAAGCATTACCATTACACATGCAGAAAGTTTTCCAAGACAAGAAGTATAATTTCTAAAGCATGTTCTATTATTTCTATTTGTTAATATGCATAAAGATTTGTACATCTAACGTTGCTGCCTCTTAGTTTTTAATGCAAATATGCAATGAACAATATGTTTAAAGTTAGTTTAGGTTAAAATTGTTTTGCATTTTAGTTATTTATACATTTTATACCTTATACGTAATAACCGTAGTTTGTGACTAACATATAATATCAACAGTATAATTATTAGTTTCTGTTTTATTAGTATGTAAAATACGTGCCTTGGATTATATATGCTTGGCTACAGGATTTGCTTTCAGAGCAATTTCCTTGCACCATTCACGAATAAGGAAAAGAAGAAGTAACTGTACAGTCAACGTCAAAAATCCACCAACAAATCCAGATTTGATCCGGAATTCTCGGAATAATATTGAATTAAGACATTTAATTTTTTTATTACATTGCTCACTTAGCTCGCTGTTTCGGTGGTTGAATTGAAATGTAGCCATTAATAAGCATTAAATAATGTTAATTTATAGCAATAGCCTGGTAAATGATCAGTTCCATTAGTGTTGTTAATTATCAACGTCAACTAACATCGGAACACGACAAGTTGGGCGTATCATGGTGGGCATGATTTATATTTCCATGTCATCATTACATCTGGTCACGTATATATTTTAAGTTACATAGATTACACAGTAGCATATTGTAAATAGGTTGTAAATATTAATGCAAATTATATGCGGCCGTTGTAAAGTCAAAATTTGAGACAATAACGGATGAAAATTGCGAACAACGGAAAGGGCTGCAACAAAGAGTACAACGAAGGTTTTTAGTGAAAGACAGAAAAACAACGAAAAAAATAAAATGGACAAACTAGCAAAACAAGTATGACACGACACATTAATTTACATTTACATGTATCATGCGATTATCTAAACTAAGTGTCGGTTTCGTTGTTTACTATTTAAGTGACAACTGACAAGAAGACATTCGATGCTTAACCCTTAACAAGGACAAATATTTTATATTAATAACGTCTAACCCTGTGAAATGTGTCGAAAAAAATCCTCAATTATTTGACACACGTTCCTAAATAGGGTAATAGAGAGCCAAATAATGAAACCTTTTAAAGAAGTTAATAGGTTATAATATCTATTAATAGAGCTAAATCATACAGGTAATGCAACTACAATTATACTGTTATAAATATACTATTACAGCTCTAGGCAAGTAGAGTGCTATTAATGCTTTTTATAGTCAGGACACACACTTGTGAACGTATGTTCTGCGCATCTGGCTCGTCTATAGAGAGTACTTTTTTATAGTCAGTATTAAATTACAGCGGTAGACATACTAGTAGGTACTCTACATGAAAGACTTTAATAGGTTATGTGTATAATCGTTTATAATATTGTGAAGTTTTTATTAGATATCTTTTAATTTTTATTGGAAGCTTAGCTATAAGTTTTTTTTCGGGCATTTTGAAATAAAATCAACTAAAATATTTTTTTTATGTTTTATGTTCAGATTCAAAGGAAAACGTATTTAAAAAAAACAATTTGTTGTTGATATGCTTATTTATATAAATCTTTCAATGCATTTAAAGTAAAATATAATAATTTATATGTGCGATTTCTACTCTACCACAAATACCTTAAGGGTCAACTCATACCAAAAGCGCGGCGAAGGGCAGCGAAGCGGAGCGCAGTTTATGTGTCATATGAATTTCAACTTTATTTTCATTACTATAGTACTTATTATCGAATTTTCACGACTTCTCGAGCATTCCAGCGACTTCTCGAGCAGTCGCGGGAATCCGCGCGTC
Source organism: Calycopis cecrops (assembly GCA_001625245.1). Lineage (NCBI taxonomy): Eukaryota > Metazoa > Arthropoda > Insecta > Lepidoptera > Lycaenidae > Calycopis > Calycopis cecrops. Next base: position 398,686 of record LUGF01009026.1, read on the forward strand.
TCGTTCGAGTTTCTCATGCGTATGTTCATTATCGTAATTACTATAAAGTTGAAATTCATATGACACATAAACAGCGCTCTGCTTCGCTGCCCTTCGCCGCGCTTTTGGTGTGAGTTGACCCTTAGTATCTTAATACAATTTCTTGTATCTGTAATATTCTATTCTATAAATGTTAAATCAAATTTACCTAATCTGTATGCTATTTTTATCAACGACTGTACTATTTTACATATATGTAAATGTATTTTCAAAGATACCATACCTCTACTAGTTGAAACTATATTTATCGGCGACTGTACCAACTCAATTGAAATCCTAACCCGAAGACTGAACTCCATGAGCTACGGCCTAGCATTTATTACTGCCAATGAGAACACTAACGCCTAATTAGAATGTCCATTGTATTCTGGAAGGACTATGCTATCGGAAACTGAATCATTTATTGAAATTCCTTATTGCATAAAAGAAAAGAAACTTGCCTTTCTTTTATTGAAGTGTAAATGTAAAATGATTTGTTATAAAACACATTAAATATACATAAAATGTAATAATTAATATTAGTTCACATGTATCTGTGATAGAAGTTCATAGAATAGGGCTAAAAATGATTTTTTTTCGTTTCTTACAAGACTTACTCTACGTATCATCTCATAAACAAACATGATTCAGTGCTACCGCCTGGACTATCCCATCTTCTTGTCTTATTAGTGGTGTAGACAATATTTTCTCCAAACAGATTTGTGCCACTATAGCAGTATCTTTGCATCCAAACTGTCGAAATAATTTAGACTAGGCCTATTGAGCTTCAGTTTCCCTTAGCATACACTATCTGGAAGACCGGTTAACGTATTTGGACTATTAGCTATGTAAATTGTACATACTGTATTTAAAACTGTGATATTTTTAAATGAATAAACGTCTATATATAGTTTGCTATTTTATTTATTAATACCTTATCCAACTGTCAGGCTGGAGTGTGCGAGCGAGACAGACTAGACTAGCTAATTCAAGTTCTGCCGGCCGCCCTACGTAGCAAAAGTATAGGGCAATAATTTTGGTGACTACATCGGTAGTCACTAAAATTGTTGTGTGTGTGGACATCGGCCCACAGATGCAGAATGTCTTCCTTCCCTCTTCGAAATAGACGACGGGAAACTTCCAAACCACACTAAACGCCTCTAGCTTTTTTTTTTTTATAGGTAGACTACGCTAACAGGCTGAAGGCCCAGTGCAGCTTCATCTGTATTAGAGGCGAGTGCCCTAAGGTAGCTCGAGCCTCTGTATTTATGGTCGATGGGGGTGCAGACTGCAGACCCCCCCTTCCTTCCCAGCTAGTCTGGGAGGAGGCAAACCGGATTATTAAGATTAATAGGTTATGCTATTATTATCTTGGCCAGAAGGACAGCGGGTGTCCTCCTTTCCCCACCTCTGACGGAAGGGGGCAGCTCACGCGCCGCAGCTAAAAAGTGGCCGACACGGGTCTTGAGCTAGAAGAGCTCTATGAGCTGTAATGACTGGGGGGACGCCTCTAGCATTTGCGACAGTATCATGGTCAAATCAGAACTGACACAAAAACTTAGTCAAAGTCCATATAAATGACATTTTTTAACTTTGACCAAAATTGTCTAACCAGAGTTACTAATTTGTACAATCAAACGCAAACTCGATTTGTTGAAATTTAGACGTTTGACAAAAATAAGATGCTTTTTGGTTTGGCTGAACATTACCTATGTAGTCAGACACCTTTCGTTCATTTCGAGGTTTTCTGACAGGAATTAGTCAAAACTAGGACAAACTAGTCCTAGACTTATCTATTTAATATTATCCAATCGATTTTAGACTTTAATACCTACACAAGACAATACGGGTAGCTGCTTGTCCTTACGTTCGGCGACATCTGTGTTAAAGTTTAATTTGTGTTTGGTAAGTTCTTCAATATTACTGCCTCAAGCAAGCGTGTATTCATTAAGTACGTAAGTAACGAAATAAATAAAAAGTACCTATGTTTAGGGTTATCCCCCATTTTAGACTTGGACTGTGAGACTCGGAGATGTTGAGTGTTTCTACCCCTATGACGATAATATGGTGATGACTTAATATGTACATTAATAGATAGGTAAGTACATACTTCTCTATGATTGTTGTGAAGTATTATAATGGATAAGAAATGTAAACAAGTCCCATTAGGTCATTTTGAAATGACTTCTTATCTTAAGTGTTTCGTAACTACTATGGGCCCCCTATAAAATTAGCCACCGGAATGTCATGAACCGCACGAAAACGTGACAGAATGGTCATGTCCATTCACGTCAGTCTTATGGGCATATCATAACACGGTCGTGGCGGTCGGGTTCGGCTACAATGATAATAAAATAAAATAAAAAAAATAAAAATAGGTTTATTTGTGAGAGCCTTATACTACCGTACACAAAAAAAGAACAAAGAATACATAAAGATAACAAAAAAAAGCAGGACAATAAAAGTGAAAAAAAACACAGAATTAACTTAATATTTTAGGTAGCAGTGTATCTCACAAAAAGGTATGACCTCAGTATACTATATAATGAGAATGCTTTTTACAATATCGATCCACTTTTCATTGGTATCCTCTGTACTCTTAGCACATATTACTAAATAGTTACAACTTTACACTTAGGAACCTTACAAAACGTGTAGGTACGTAAATAGACAGGTTACCCTTTCTCAGGTCACCTCCGTTGAGAGGTACCTACTTATGTGATACCAGAACACTTGTGGAATGCAGCAGCTTTCTATTTTCATTAAACACACTCGAGTAGTGATCAAAATACTTTAAGTATTATAAAGATTCTCTTAGCCATGTGCTTGCATCCATTTGGAGTGACCATCAAAGTATCTCGGACAGAAATAAAATTTTATCAATATTGGAAACCATTTCCGATCCTTGACCTATCAAGTGTGAGTGCGTATAAAAATAAAAGCCATTTATAATTACAGACCACCCAATGGCTAATCTCGGGCTTCGGACGGTTACTCATCACAATATTTACCATTTATACGTTACGATTTATCGTATCGGTAAATATTTGGCTAGTACAAGTGCACTATGTTATTTTATAGGTCAAAGTTAATTTCCTAGGACAGTACATTGTCAATAAAATAATAATAGGTAACAAGGAGAGAAATAACCTTTATTAAAATTTTAAACTTTCATAGGGCCCTCGCTCACGGGCGACTTTTTGTAGCGATGCTGTCGCGCGTAGTACCGATAACAGACACGAAGCGGTCGCTAGCTGTGTGCCCCCCTTAATTTTCGCTACAAAAAGTCGCCGTGGACAAGGGGCCTTTAGTTCCTGGGATGAGCAAGACTGATGGTATACCAAGACCATGATCTGTCGGAGTGGCGTCAAGAGTCTGCCCAACCGGCGCAGCGTGTTTGTATGAAGATAATTAAGATTGCCAAGTCAGTTCCCCCTGCCTACCTAATTTGTTTACGCGCAGTAATAAAAAGTATTAAAATTTTATTGAGACGACTTTAAGGACACACACGTTAAAAGCCGTCAAGCCATTCGGACAACAAATAAATTTACATACATAGGTACATTTAAAACATTACAATATTTTTGACCGAGTCGGGTAAAAAAGCTACAATGGTTAATTAGGAACCCAGGCTCCAAACGGCACGGATTTGTTGACAGTCAGTTAAATGACAGTTATATATATTTGACAATACTATCAAATAATGTTCGCGTTGATCTTATCACTTAATGTCGTATAGGTACTTTATAAGTGCCAAAGCTACAAAACTACAAAAAAAGCTTTACGAACTTGCATTTAGTGCAGTTTATTTTAAATTTTAGATTACACTATTTCAAAAATATATACCAAATTATAAATATACGTATATCAAGTTATCAAGTAACTTGAAAGTTGTTGGGTCGTATCGGAGTCGTCTCCTGGGAGGCACTTGAACTAAACTTAAGTAACAAATCAAAGTGTTATTTCTGTAGCAACTCATTAGTCAAATATATAGAGTAGACTTTAAAAGAGGCGTCATCTATAGTTGATTTAATTACAACTCATCCAGCCGAGACTATATTTATTTTAGTTTTGACCCATAAGTATTAATTACATAGGTAAATAAGTACTTTCATAGGTACTTATTTATTTATGTAGATCGATGATAGCTTTTCCACCTGAAGTAATTTTCAAATGAAAAAAATAAATATACTGTGATTAAGGTTCTGGACTTCATATAAGCTGAATGTTGCCAAAGTGAAAAAATAATATAAAGACAATAGTTCATATATATTGAAATTTTAGGAATGGCGCTAATAAATAAGTACATATATGGGTATTATTTCACCGCTTGAACCCCGGTTCGGCAAACTATGAGGCTTAACAATGCCCAATTGTTATGAACTCCTTATGAATCTTTTTAAACATTCCTTTTGAGAATGTTTTGTTTATGTTCACTCCGAAGAGTGATCTGAATATCTATAACCTACATGTTACAAAAGTCTTACACTGTTCACAAATAAAACATGTCACAATAATTGTATAATCTCTGTACAAAGCCGCTCTGTGCGCATCACACGCACACGAGAAACAAGGCGATATCTAAAGTTACTCAGTCCGAATACTTGTGTCAGTTAACATAAGTAATTGGGGCCTTGTGAGTTGTTGATGATATGAGGACGGACAAGCCGCACGTCGAGGAATATACCGAGTTGCCTGATATAATCAGTTTTTTAGGCGAGCCAACGAGCAGTAGATATTTTCGTAACTATCGACGCCCCTAGACATCCGCATTTTTTTTTATGGTATAGGAGGGCAAACGAGCAGTGGGAGCCATTTTCATGACTACCGACGCCCGCAAACATCCGCATAGAGGCTATACAGATGCACTGCCCTCCTTTCTCCTCCCGCCTCCATGGGCCACCGGCTACTTACACACCGCACGAAACGCGACAGCACAGCTGTCACTTTACGCCGGTATCGTGTAAGCGAGAGGTACCTCCCCGGTCGTGCCGGCCCAATTCGACTGCGTGCAAGCATGCAGTGTGGCACTACCTCTTACTAAATAGAGGTTATACAGTTGCCCTCTATCCTCCTCCATCCATAGGCCTGGGATACCTACACGCCGTACAAACGGCACAACTGTCACTTTACGCCGGTATCGTGTTTTCGTGAGGTTTCTACCTGGTCGTACTGGCCCAATTTTGCTGAAATGAAATGAAAGTATTCTTTATTGCGCACATTATAAATAGTAAGCAATACAGTACATGTTACAGTATGGATGCACACAAGGCGGCCTTATTACTTTACAGCAATTTCTTCCAGGCAACCTTCACTTTTTTTTTTTTATGGTATAGGAGGGCAAACGAGCAGTCGGAGTCATTTTCATGACTACCGACGCCCGCAAACATCCGCATAGAGGCTATACAGATGCGCTGCCCTCCTTTCTCCTCCCGCCTCCATGGGCCACCGGCTACTTACACACCGCACGAAACGCGACAGCACAGCTGTCACTTTACGCCGGTCTCGTGTAAGAAGAGGTACCTCCCCGGTCGTGCCGGCCCAATTCGACTGCATGCAGTGTGGCACTACCTCTTACTAAATAGAGGTTATACAGTTGCCCTCCATCCTCCTTCATCCATAGGCCTGGGATACCTACACGCCGTACACGGCNNNTCACTTTACGCCGGTATCGTGTAAGCGAGTTCCTCCCCGGTCGTGCCGGCCCAATTCGACTGCGTGCAAGCACGCAGTGTGGCACTGCCTCTTACTAAATAGAGGTTATACAGTTGCCCTCCGTCCTCCTCCATCCATAGTCCTAGGATACCTACACGCCGTACAAACAGCACAGCTGTCACTTTACGCCGGTGTCGTGTAACCAAGAGATCAGCCCCTGTCGTACTGGCCCAATTCGCCTGAAATGAAATGAAAATATTCTTTATTGCGCACATTATACACACAGTATTAATAATAATATCGTCATAGCCGATTTCGGCTACGGCGGCCATCTCTACAGAGACGAGCCATCTGCACAGGACATATTATACTGCACAAGACACAAGTGCACTCTCTATTCCCTCATTCTCATATTCCGATGGGACGGCAGTCCGACACGACCGGTGAGAAATCAGGCGCAGGACCGACGGCTTAACGTGCTCTCCGAGGCACGGGGTGTACCACCGTTAACTTCCTGACTCCGGACTGTTATTAGAAATTGAAAAATCCCAATAACAATTTTTGGTCCGACCCGGGATTCGAACCCAGGACATCAAGTCTGTGTTGACCTCGCTTACCACTAGACCACGAGGCAGTAAAAACAATACATTACATGTTACAGTATGGACGCACACAAAGGCGGCCTTATTACTTTACAGCAATTTCTTCCAGACAACCTTCACTATAGGATAAATTGAAATTACGTGGAGGTGGTGCACAGTTTAAAACAAATAATAGGTTTATATAATGTAGCAGCTGCAAGAGTATTGTCGCTGCATGCATATGAATTGGGTATTAAGTACGAGGTAGTGCCACGCTGTATGCTTGCATGCAGCCGAATTGGGCCGGCACGACCGGGGAGGTACCTCTCGCTTACACGAGACCGGCGTGAAGTGACAGCTGTGCTGTCGCGTTTCGTGCGGTGTGTAAGTAGCCGGTGGCCCATGGAGGTGGGAGGAGAAAGGGGGGCAGCGCATCTGTATAGTCTCTATGCAGATGTCTATGGGCGTGGGTAGTCATGAAAATGGCTACAACTTCTCGTTTGCCCCGCTATACCATAAAAAAAAATATATATATTGGGTTTTTTTTATAGCATAGGAGGCAAACAAGCAGTTAGGTCACCTGATGTAAAGTGAACACCAACGCCCACAGACATCCGTAACACCAGAGGTCTAACAGATGCGTCGCCGACCTTTGAGGAAAGAATAAGCTCTTTTCTTGAAGACTATGTTGTAGTGATAGGTAAAATATTTCTCTGTCGGTTCATATAGTCATAAGTCGCAGTAGCGTTTCGTGCATGTTCTGTGTATAGTGCCACAAACTTTTCTGGCCCGGTGACCAAGACTGGAACTAAAGCCGTCATTTTGAAATGACAATCTGTTGTCAGTTTTAATAGTGGAGCGACGCACAAAACTCGTTTA